>WWET01003809.1:79549-90552 GCA_011038615.1 Limnodynastes dumerilii | reverse complement strand
CGAGGGATGGCCCCCCAAGTCTTCTATGGTCCTGATTATGAGGGCCCCTGCCAATACAGTGAAAACAACATGAGTACCGTTTCATACTGACAGTTTGGTTTTAACATAAGCATAAAATAAAATATTTTTTTAAATCTAAAATGTATGCACTGCACTGATTGGGAGGTATACATTAGGTATACAATTTTACTCTAATTGATGATTCATTGCACAACTATTTTAGGTTGAAAACATATGTATATTATACTATAGTAAACTCATTATGGCTTTAATACCGCTTTCAAATCAACACAATGCAATAAGTCAGGGCCAAAAAAAACCCCCAATTTTAAGTCCAGCTCTGACCCAGGAAATTTCCGGGTTAGAGCCTTTCATACTACAGGGTTAACCCAGAAAATTCTGGGCCCCAGGTCTGCCCTGACAGTGAGTGGCGGCTTGTGGCTCAAAGGCAGGGATTTGTGTACTACTGCCAGAACAATAGTACAAAATCCCTTCAATCAGTTTTGCTTAGGTGAGACCCGGGTTGAAAAACCCGGTTGGCACCTTTCAGATTGCACCCCTTGCCAAGTTGGACCTGGTAAAAACCCTTCTTTTTTGCCAGGTCATTAGACCTAGGTCCAGACAGAGGGAACGTTTCATGTCACCACCAAAAACCCGGGTTTGAGCCGAGACCCAGGTTTTTGGCCAAAAATAAAGATTCATATGGTGATGCGAAAGTGGTAAAGACTCCCCACTCCACCCATTTAGCCACAGCTCCCATTCTCCCTGCATGCCTTCTAAACGTTTTCCACCCCCAATCTTACTCCCTGCCCCTTCCCTGTCATCTTTCTATTGTTGTGGCTGGAAGTACTTTACTCTCTGTTAGCTCACCTTAAATCTTCTTATTTTTCTCTCTTTTCTCATAATGATCCAGGAGGATGCTGGGAGACAAGCAGTGGTGGAGAGCATGACTTGTGGCAATGTCCTGTAGCAAGCAATGCAGTTACATGTCTGAGGTGTTGGATAGTTACTGATTGGAGACCAGATTCAGAGAACCGTTTTTGTGGCCAGTTGCGTGTGTATTTTAAGGGTATGTTTCAACTGGGCATGCGTAGTAACTGTATATACGCGTTACATAAACTATACGCACGTAAGTGCCTCACAGATGGAATTGTGAATTGTACTTGAGGGCATACGCACGCATCTTACACGGACGTAGAAATTTACATAAAAGTGGGCAGGGGGAGGCATTTTAATGAACAGGGAGGCGCTGTTTTAAAGAATCACACAGACGCAGGACATATACACACACTAATGCACACGGAAAGATACAAGAGGTCTATGGACTTGTAAGTGGCCGATAGCACATCCGGGAGAAGGGAGTGTGATGGGTGTGAGGGGGTTTGGCCTGCACCATACGTGCGTATAATTGTGTACTTTTTGGCAAACGCATCTCTGAATACGGCTCTGGGGCACTAAGAACTTAGTGCCAACCCTTTAGACATGTAAAAGGCTGAAGTGCATCCCAGATTTGTGGGGGCCCCATACCTATTTTACATAAAAATTATTAGAATATTAGCTTTAGCAGAAAAATATTTGACTGAAGTGGTGAAATCATATGAATTAAGGTGATCATTAAAAACTAAAAATCCATTATTCAGCTTGTTCAGCAGATGTAAGACCATTCTGAGCAATAATTGATCATTGTATATACATGATACATGATAAATTGTAATTTTTAAACTATCCAAAATAGTGACTTTTGTGATTAATTGATTTCAGAATAATGTGTTTTTGCTTTGTCTGACCTTGCTTAGCAGATATCTAACTACACATTTGTCGTTATATAAAGTCAGTGCAGTATCCTTTGACTATCTCAGAGTGTTGCACAAACTATCAAGTGTATGCTCAGCAGGGCTGCAGCCTTGGGCTTTAATGGGGCACATGTGGGAACAGTCTAAACCTGGCAAACCAGTGGCGGTTTAGGCTGTTCTTTACTGACAATATGGGGGCGGTCACTGTTATGCTGCATACACATGGTGCAACAAGCACTCTATCTTATGAAAGATTTGGCAGCGTGCTCATTGTATCGAGCACACATACGAACCAAAATCTTTAGGGCGCTGTCAAGAAAAGAAGACAGAACAATCCTATGGGACATCGTATCAATGTATTGCACTGAACGGCAAGTTATTATATCATATGTAATATGCTTAATATATGTGGTCCAATCATCATAACCGACTGTCATATTTGGGTATTTCTCCATGATTTAATGCATAAGCATAAGACTCCACAATGCACCATGCAGCGCTGCTACATTCATTGATGGTCCAGTATCATACTCTCACAGCAATTTCTCTCGTAAGGATGTCATTTGATGTCAGAAAAATAAAGAGATCGCCAACCTGTGCTACACAGAAATATTGTTTAGGGTGTGGGAGCTATTATTACCCCAATAAACTTTGTTTGTTTTCATTAGGGGAAATGGAGTCACCTCTCTGGGATTCCTAACTCCTTTTGGGGAGTACGTGTCACTAGAAAAAAAAAAGAATACCCCAAGCTCCACAAGAACACAAATAACAGAAAAATATAGGTGTAAAAAATTGTAATATTTATTGATGATAAAATGCTACCAACTGGTCACTGGTCGTCTCGATCTCTAATAAACAGGCTCAGCAAAGTTGTTAGAGTTGTTGCATTGTATCTCTTTTTTAATATGCAAAATCATGCATATTATATCGTTTCCCATAATAAATTTAGATATATGTATGTAAATAAATAAATTAGAATATATACATTTATTTTTTAAGATTTTATTTCAGTTTTAGACCTACAAATAGGATGAAACCTATGTTTCAAAATTAGAAGTCTTTCATTTTGCATCCATTGTCTATAAGTCACTAGTGGGCTCTCTATATGGTATAGCAATCACTGGTGGGCTCTCTGCATTGTATGTAGGTCATTATTGGGTTCTTTGCCTTGTGTATAGCAGTCACTGGTGAGTTTTCTGCATTCTTGCAACTTTGGATTGCACCTGAAGGCCTCAAAACATTGTAAGACTTCAAATTTAAGGCAATATAGAAGATTAATTGCATTTAAGCACATACCTATTACCTGGCAAGTCATTTAATCCATGATATGACGCTGTATAATAAAACAAGCCGTTGATAATAGGTAAATGTAAACATTTCTAGAAATATGGAACTAACTATACTAGACCTATATTTCCATGTTAAAGGGTGAATGTTATAAATATGAGAAA
This sequence comes from Limnodynastes dumerilii, assembly GCA_011038615.1. NCBI lineage: Eukaryota > Metazoa > Chordata > Amphibia > Anura > Limnodynastidae > Limnodynastes > Limnodynastes dumerilii. The sequence continues at coordinate 87,308 of WWET01003809.1, read as the reverse complement.
TTGACTGCAAAATCTACATACCATTAAAAAAAATTAGCAGAAGACATTCTGCATTTAAATAATATGAAACAAATCAAGAAAGAACTAGTGAATCATAATTTATTATGCTATTACTGGATTAAATTACAACCACTTCACTGGTAGAGTTAATACCATTATCCAGTTTAATTGTAGTGAAATGGTTACTGAAAGGTAGCAGTCAGTCTTAGTTTATTGTAATCAAATCAAGGAGCAGTTGGCAAGATGCCGTTGTCTTGAAGGAATGGTTATTCAGCACCTAGAAAAATAGATAACAAGTTTCAGTATTAAGACATCTCAAACTCTGTGTTTTGTGCACAAAAATACAAAATGAAGTAGCATCAGTTTACAGTTTTTTTGGTGATATATTCAATAATCGGGAAAGAAAACCTTCATCTGCTGCGTGGTTTGTATATGGAATAATAATTCACAGGTTGTTGGTCATGACCTTACTTTTAGTTCTTGTTCTCATAACTTCCAAGACCTTGCTTCCTGGCTGGAGATACTTTTAGCATCCCACTGTTGCTCTTCCGTTTGCTGTGGTGTATGTAAATCTGGAGTAGTGATTCTCTGTCCTAAACCCCTATAAAATGAGAGTATTAACAGATGTATTAAAAGTAGATCATTTCTTATTAAGCCCTTGTTATATATCAATAAAGGATTTCGTATCCAGTGATGTTTTTAGACCTAGCAGAGCACAAGGCAGAAAAAATTATTTGGGGAAAAAAAAATCTCTGTATCCAACCAATCACTTCCATTCCCTTGTATCTGCCCAGCCATCCACTTCTACCCCTTCTATGTGTGCCCAGCCATCCACTTCTACCCCTTCTAAGTGTGCCCAGCCATCCACTTCTACTCCTTCTATGTGTTCCCAGCCATCCACTTCTACCCCTTCTATGTGTGCCCAGCCATCCACTTCTACCCCTTCTATGTGTGCCCAGCTATCCACTTCTACCCCTTCTTTGTGTTCCCAGCCATCCACCTCTACCCCTTCTATGTGTGCCCAGCCATCCACTTCTACCCCTTCTATGTGTGTGCAGCCTCCAATTCGGCCCCTTGTATGTGTATCCCCCTCCAATTCTGCCCCGTCTGTGTCTAGCCTCCGTTTGTGCCCTTTCTGTGTCCAGCCTCCAATTGTGCTCTTTTTGTGCGTCCAGGTTCCATTTGCGCTCTGTAAGACCATTTTATTTCCATGAATAACATTGCCTTGTATGCGAGGAAGCGTTATTCAGTAAACATGTTTGGTACATGTATATCCAGTACAGGTTATATGAATGATGTTGGCCGCATCATGCAATGTGTCTTTGTGACCGCGGCCCAGGGAAGGGCAGACAGGATGCAGTCGCCACTGAGAATATGATGTTTCCAAAATAGAGACATTTTCTCTATAGAGTTATTTCAATAATAGCACTAAGTACAATCTATTTGTTAATGAATGGGTAAGTAAGCCGATCAGCATACCTACTCATTCATTCATTTGGAAACTGGACCCACTGGACAGGTGAGTATTACAGAGGAGTCTAAGGGGAGTTTTAGGATTAGGAGTCTATGGGGAGTCTTAGGGTTAGGCTTCAGGAAAGGGAGTCTTATGGTTAGGCTGTGGGGAAGGAAGTCTTAGGGTTAGGCTGCGGGGAAGGGAGTCCTAGGGTTAAGCTGCATGTAGGGGAGTCTTAGGGTTAAACTACGGGGAGGGGAGTCTTAGGGTTAGGCTGCAAGGGAGTCTTAGGGTTAGGCTGGGGAGAAGGAAGTCTTAGGGTTAGGTTGAGAGGAAGGGAGTCTTAGGGTCAGGCTGCGGGGAAGGGAGGGTTAGGGTGAGGGAAGGGGAAAGTAAGGGTAAGGGTTGAGGATTACATTAATACTCACCATTCGCAGCTCCATCTTCTTTCTTCAGTGGATTAATGGCTTCTCTGAGAGGCAGAAGCAATCGATTTCACTGCCAGTTCTCAACTGTCTGGGAGAAAACAGCCCTTTTGAAAAAGGGCTGTTCTCAGCAGCGACTCACACCCGAGCAGATTTTGGTGCTTGCCCGCCCCTAAAAATGGCTCTGTTCTTATCTGTATACAACTGACACATACCTAGAAATGGTACTATTGTTTGTGTTGCGGTTCCTTCTAGGTGGAGGGAAGAACACAGGATCTGGCAGAAATACAGGTGAATCTAAGTCCTCACTACCGGCTTCAGAAAAGCGCAGAGGTCGCTGGCTGGTGATCGTTGTGTGCATAGGGCTGACAGGCTCAGTGTGAAAACCATCCTCTTGGCCAAATAGCCCACCTGTCCTCTGTAATGGAGAACAGAATGAAAAAATGGAATGAGAGAAGTGTTTTGTTTCATTCAAGCATATAATTTTCCCTAAATTTATCATCAATTTCCCTTTGTTTTCTGTTGATTCGTGTGTAGCGATTTGGATTAACAAAGAAAACCTACAATTGACCCATACTTATAAACATAGGTCCAGTTCTACTCTTCATTTACCAATGCATCATACTAGGTACCTGTTGGTTTGCTTCCCTAGCCAAGCTTTCTTAATCGTAGGCCTACATCACACTGAACATTACTGCCATTCCTAAATAGTGTGCAAATAATAATTTGACCTGTATTCTGAATCTGTAGTTGTTTAATCATCTATTGTGAATGGTATTAAGATAGCAACACAAAAGCTCTTATGACTTTTGTGTGTTTATTTGTGACAAGGTTGCAAATAACCAAGCCGATGAAGAAATGCAGCCTTAATGCTGTTTATATGTAGTTTGTTTGCAAAGGTGGTATGGTAAAAGGTTTGTTGTGCTTGGGGCATACTGGAAAAAGACAAAACAAACAGGTTACTGTCTTTTTCTCATATATTCCTTGTCTTGTTAATGGACAGCTTTGTTTAGCTTTGACAAAAATTGGCATATTATGGAAATACTGTTATACAAACCCAAAGGGAGGAATATCCCAGCCTGAGTGGAGCCACTACTCTCAGCAAACTCCCTCTATAAACCTACCATCATTGGGGTAGATCTAGACCCACACACGTATTACATGCGTGCGAAGGTCAGTAAGTACAACCGCGTAGCGGGGAGTGCACACCCCCTGCACTCCCACTTACGTGTCAAGATTCCTACCTTAAATTTTACGACTAACGGCCGTAGACTTTGACGTGACGGGGCTTCCCCCGCCCCGACACCTAATTACCATACCTATCTCCACCTATATGGTGGAGATACGGGGAATGTAAAATGGAAGCCGACCCCCTGCAGTAGGTGTAATTCCCCTGTCGGCTCAGGATCTGGCCCATTGTCTCTATATAAATGATCAAGTGTGTATGGACTCTTTCTGTATATGGATGCTCTAGTGTCTTCATTTGTCACACATTGTCTGTATATATGCATCGTAAGCAAAATATCAAAGCACAGATTTTATGATCTTTCCATATTGCACAAATAATTTTTAAAGCTGCTCCTGTTGCTCCTCACCCGATAAATTCCTTCCTCAATGGCTGCTTCAACCATTGCCCTCTCTAGTTCCTCCTCTGGGGTTAGGTCACCGGAGATGGCACGGTGAAGTTCACCTTCTCCTTCCTCTTCTTCCACTGTTCTCAAACCAGCCTGTAGTAGATTACAAGATTTGTATAATGCAACTAATTGTCCAAGTAGTCCTTCAGAGTGGAGCTATCCTTAGATAATACATATATAATATGTAAACAGTTTTATTTCCAGTATACACAGCAAGTTACATTTCTAATAGGTGTGGCTGAGGTAAGAGGCATGGTTTGCTTACAATAAAAGCATTTGATAGATGTTTCATCTGCTTTATATTTCTTTGTGTCTCATAATCAACTGCCAATACATTTAGGGGCATTCTCAGAAGTATTAGGTATAGGTATTAGGTAGATTAAGGGAATAAAATGTAAAGATTTGGAAGTATTCTTCTTGAATTTCATCTGAAACCATAGAAGTAAAGTAACAATAGAAAAACATCCATTTACCTGGATCTCCACATTATTCCTTTTAGGTCGATATCCGTAATACTCTTCCTGTCGTTTCTTGAACTTGCGGAAATGTTCTTGTATCAGGAAGATGGCATAAAACTTACCAACGGTTACTTCGTCATCTGGGATAGAAGAATAAAAGTCATATAAAACATGGATAAAATCATCTAAATTTAGGATAAAACATAATATATTGTGATACACTTATTTAACAGGTTTTTATATAACAGCATCAGATTAAGTAGCACGTTATAATCATTATAATCATTATATGACTGAGTGGTAACAGACAGACTTGGTGAGAAAGAGAGCCTTGTGTGCAAGCTTACACTTAGTAGTTAAACTGTGTATTTAAAAATATGAAAGCCAATAACATAAGTTCATGAGTATACTTGCCTCCAATTGGTGGGATCACCTGATCAAGCAGTTTCATGCTGGTCCTTTTCCAAATCTTCTTTATAATCATTCGCAGCTCTTCATTGCTCTGTTCAAAGTTTCCTGGATGAAGTAAGAGTATATATAGAAATTGGTGTTTGACAAATGTAGTGTAAAAGTTGAAACATACACAGGTTATTATACAGCATATAAACTTTACATATAATTAATTACAGCAGCAGAGAACATGGTTGCTGGGAAATTGAAGTATATTGTGATTTCTCACACATGTGCAGTGCATTTTCTGTGTCAACTTTCATTTCAGCCACAGCTCTCAGTAAGGGCCTGGCTACTTAGTAAGCCATCTACCCCCAGATATCTCCCCCTCAAATTACATTTGTGCCCATAACGTCACTTTTTCACAAGGTAAAAAAATATGACTTTGGGTCTTACAGCTTCATGTACAGACCAAAAGAATTCAAACCAAGATACCCCTGTTGCACACCTGAGAAGGAATGAGCAAAACAGTGAGTTTATGGATACTAATGCAAGATGACTGCTGTACAATGTGAATTGTATTTGCAGGGTTGGCATTAGACAGTTAGATAATGTTCCAGATCCAGGCGCTGTATTCAGAGCTCCAAGTGTAGTGACAATATCCAATATTGGATCCCAGCCTTCCATGCAATTGCCTTCACTTCTAAAGAGTTTGAAGGCCAGGACCCTACCTTAGGATTTCCAAGCCATCCACACTGAAAATGAGGACATTGCCTGCACACACTGTAAAATTTAAATACCGATGCCCACCCCCTTGTGCCCACTCTGCCATCAGAAGGTGTGCAAAATAAGAAAAAAATAAAAACGGTTCCCTGGATCTAATGGATACAGATACGAACAGCGGTATCAGCATGTATGCAACAAATAAAGGGCGTCTTCTGCTCCAAGTGATTGGGAAAACTCCCTGATTGTGGTTCTTTTGTTCTAGAAATTAGAAATGTCTTACCTTCAGTTTTTATCTTCAGCGCTGTCCTCACAAGAGAAAATAAAGTAGCATTGAATGTAACAGTGCCGTCACTATTCAAAGGCATATTCATACTGACCAGCCTCTACAAAAGTGCAAAAGAGACATAAAAGTTAATGTAATAGTAAAAAAAATATGTTTTTGTTCCCTTGTATGTACAATTCCTATGCTTATGGATAATGACATTTTGAAGCTTTCTAAAAAAAATATGAAGGTTTTCTGTAATCATCCAATTGCCTTATATGTAGAGAACGTAGAAATGAAAAAATGTAATTGACCATTTAGATAAGCGATTACAATATAAGCCTATTAGAAGAAATAACCCCACAAAACAAATTCTATTACATGATTTTACATTTTTTATCCCTACCTTACATGCCACCCGATGGGGGCAAAATTTTCCAAAACCTAGAGGGGGCTGAATCCTTCGCAAAAGGGTAACAACATCTAAATGTTTGATTCTTCCCCTGTGTGGAAAAAGGGAATCCACTTATGCAGTTAAATATTACATACATGATCTTGAGTTTGCTGGATAACTTTTTGCCTAACAAGAAGCAGCATATCAATTCATATGTAGGAATTCACAATTATTTGTGGCTTTGTGTTCCATACAGTCTGTGAGTTAGTGGTGGAAGGAGGAATGTAAGTAATAGCAGCCACACTTATAGTCATAGTGGTACCTTTATACATAGTGTACAAATACATGTGCAGGTTATTGTACTGATCACTCTCTGATACAGAAGAGGCGTGATAGATATGTTAGAGACTGAGAAAGATGTCCCGTACAGCTGTTTACACTAATATATATGCCACACATTTACTCTATTTTCTAATACATGTTGAAGAATACCATGTCCTCTAATGGGAAATAAAAAGTTATGTGACTTGCAGAAAAGAATTACCAGCATTTTTAATAAGCAAAAAATAATCGACTCTACTAGGTAAATTATAATTAATTACAATGGCTTTATCCATGCTACAAGGGGGGGGGGTGTCTCTAATTAAACCCTTACCAAGAACATGGGGGAGTGCCGCAGACTGACAAGGATGCCAGCAGTTGCATGGGAAACATATCTGTGAACATCTATTCACCGCTCTCTTGTTGGAAATCCATAACACTCACAGTGGAGCCTTGTTTCAGAAAAGCAGGTCCTTCATAGTGCTCCCATACTAATGCCTGACATTTCAGTACTGCACTACCATATAGTAAGGTATTCATCATTTTATAATATAATTTAGTAATTAAATTATGTGTGTTAGTGTAAGGAACTATGAATTCATATTTAGTTTCCCTTAAATATAAAGAATAAAATGATTGAAGTGCGTACTTTGCCTCAGGGTCGTACTCAGCCCATATCCTTTTAAATTCATCCAAATGATGTGGACCCAGGATGGACCAATCACGGGTCAAGTAGTCAAAATTGTCCATAATCACAGCTACAAAGAGATTAATAATCTGAAAGAGAAACCAAATATCCATTAAACTAAATAATACGTATGGTACAGTGGAATATAAATGTTATTGATTCATATAGGTGAACATACCAGGAAAGCACATAGCATGTAGAAACTGATGAAGTAGAAGTATGCAAAGCCTGTTCCACATGTGTGTTCTTCACCAGGTAAATAATCTGACTCTGGGTCACATAGCTTGCCATATGAACAGGCCAAAAGAATTTCATGCCAAGCTTCCCCTGTTGCACACCTGAGAAGGAAGTAGCAAAGTAGTGACTTCAGTTGATGTCAAAACCTCAAATGCTATTTTATCTTCACATTTTTATTGTTATATCTTTCAAACTATCTTTATATTGTGCAAGAGCTTTATATTATTTATTATATTAATATATTTGCAAAGAAACAATAAGGAACACATAAATGAGCATCTGATCTATCTCTTATTACATACCGAGCGGAAGCATTAATAAGAAATTATCATTTGGAATTTATATACTGAAAGAAAGGTGGAATTTTAAAGACTAAGGGCCTGATTCAGACTTAATAGTGACTTCCACACGCGGGCAGCTGGGGCCCGCCATTATTAGAGGGCCAATGCATACCTTCCAACATTTGAGAATTCGAAAGAGGGACAAAATGTTGTGGCCTGGTAGAGGGGCCTCCATGTCTGCCCCTATTGCCAGAGCTAGCCTCCATCTGCACCCTATTGCTAGCCTCCATCTGCCCCCTATTGCCAGTGGCATCCTTCATGTTTGCCCCCAAATGGCAGTGCCTTCCTCCATGTCTACCACCAATTGCCAGTGCAAGCCTGTATCTGCCCCCTTATTGCCAGTGCCAGCCTCCATGTCTTCCCCCTATTATGTCCAGCCTTCATGTCTGCCCCTTATTATTATTGCCAGCCTCCATGTCTGCCCCCTATT
>WWET01003809.1:64138-79311 GCA_011038615.1 Limnodynastes dumerilii | reverse complement strand
GGGGCAGCTGGGGCCCCGCCATTATTAGAGGGCCTATGTATACCTTCCAACATTTGAGAATTCGAAAGAGGGACAAAATGTTGTGGCCTGGTAGAGGGGGTGTGTCTTGTACCACCCTGTGGGCATGTCAGAGAAAGTGTTTGTGTCTTGCACGCCCAGACCAGCAGATCTAGTATTTGTCCCTTTTATTCAGCCTTCTATATATCTGCCCCATTATATCAGGGCTCCTCTTATGTCTGCCCCTTATTATTTGCCCAGCCTTCATATGTCCAGCCTCCATATCCACCTCCTTATTTGTCCTACCTCCATGTCTGCCCCTTATTATTATTGCTAGTGCCAGCCTCCATGTCTGCCCCTATTGCCAGAGCTAGCCTCCATCTGCACCCTATTGCTAGCCTCCATCTGCCCCCTATTGTCAGTGGCATACTTCATGTTTGCCCCCAAATGCCAGTGCCTGCCTCCATGTCTACCACCAATTGCCAGTGCAAGCCTGTATCTGCCCCCTTATTGCCAGTGCCAGCCTCCATGTCTTCCCCCTATTATGTCCAGCCTTCATGTCTGCCCCTTATTATTATTGCCAGCCTCCATGTCTGCCCCCTATTATTACCAGTGCCAGTCTTCATCTGCCCCCTATTTCCAGTGCCAGCCTCCATCTGCCCCCTTATTGCCAGCCTCCATCTGCCCACTATTGTCAGTGCCAGCCTTTATTTGCCCACTATTGCCAGTGCCAGCCTCCATCTGCCCCCTTATTGCCAGCCTCCATCTGCCCCCTTATTACCAGTGCCAGCCTCCCCCCTATTATGTCCAGCCTTCATGTCTGCCCCTTATTATTATTGCCAGCCTCCATGTCTGCCCCCTACTATTACCAGTGCCAGTCTTCATCTGCCCCTCATTTCCAGTGCCAGCCTCCATCTGCCCGCTATTGTCAGTGCCAGCCTTTATTTGCCCCCTATTGCCAGCCTCCATCTGCGCCCTTATTGCCAGCCTCCATCTGCCCCCTTATTGCCAGTGCCCGCCTCCATCTACCCTCTTATTGCCAGTGCCAGCCTCCATGTCAGACCATTTATTATCTTACTTTCCTTTGATGTCTTCATGCGCCCCCACTGTCTGGCTCTCCCTCTCTCTGGCGCCTGGTCAGCGGTCACGTGATTGCTGGTAATACAGGGCTCCTATGGGAGCCCTGTAGGACCAAATCTCTTTTCTTGAATGGCAGTGACCAAATAGGTTAGGGTCACTGTCATTCAGTAACAGATTTGGAGCCGTAGGAGCCCAGTATTACCTGTAGAGTTTTGTATAAAGCACTGCCCCATATACAGTGGCACAGGCTTTTAAAAAAAACACAAAAAAACTTTGAGTAATGTAATGCGGGCAGAACAGCAGGACAGTCCCCAAAAAACTGGACTGTCCTGCTCAAATCGGGACACTTGGAAGGTACGCCAATGCACAGAGATGAATTTACCTGCGCACCGGCCAGTTGTTAGCACAGATCTGTGGGGGCCCCACCCCATGACATCACCAATGTGACGGGACCAGCGAATATCCGCACACAAGAGGCTAGCACTCCACTCTCTCAGACTTTCCCACACGGATCTCTGAGCGTTCTGACTTACGGAAGCGCATAACCCAGCCCATACTATACAATTTCAATGCCTCCCCCACCCACAGAGAATGTACATGCAACGAAACAGAACACTGAACGCACGGAATTGTGATCTTTATGTTCTGAGTTTTGATGCGTAACATCTGCCGCACGTATGCACAGTATGCTTTCAAAGCCAACTTAAGCACACTGATTGCGTAAATATGCCAACTCATTCTGGATCCAGTCCTGAAGTAGAAACAACTGCTCTTGTTGCTTAAATTACTGATTTTGGGGAATTTTTTAACTGACGTTGTGCATATTAGCACTTAATGTTTCTTTGCCATTTTGTCTTTTTTTGGGGGTTTTATGATCAGGTTATAAAAAAATTTGCACTTTGACCCCAGGGCTGCCTTGAACACGAAGTGATAGACATTAGGTAGCAACAACGCTTTGTGTTTTAATCATCAAATTTGTTTATTTAGGTAGACATTTTATTTATTAAAAGGTTTTTATGTAAGTGCATCATGTCACATAGCACATTACAGTGTTTAAGCTACCATTAACATCAGTCCCTGCCTCACTGGAGCTTATAGTCTGTTTCCCATCCTACAGCAATATGAGACTTACAGATGTCTATAGACCAGCAGAGATCTCCTCTACTTGTAAGCACCAGGATGCAGCTGAATTTTTCTAGCAGCAGGGACACCAGTGGACGGAAATAGTAATGTGGGAGAATGATGTGTATTGAAAAAACCTAAAAGGCTGTTATTGTCCATATCAGGAAAACAAAAGGCACAAGAATAAAAATAACACAAAGACCCATATGTTTTAACCAGGGAATTGAAGAATATTGTAGTTGGCATAACATATTAAAATATAACTGTATCTAATGTCCTGAAACCAACATCTGTCTAACCTTGTACATAGTAAGAAGAGATGTGCTACATTCTATGAAGCCAGGCTCTGCCCTGAATTCTACATTAGTGCCGTATTCGGAGAACCGTTTTCACGGGGAGCTGCGTGCGTAATTTTAAGATCAGATCAACTGCGCATGCGTAGTAACTTTATTTACGTAAGTTACGTTGCTTATACGCTCGTAAGTGCTTTAGGCACGGGCATGTGAATCGCGCTTGGGTACATACGTGCGGAGGGGCAGCGTAGAAATCCGTACTTGCAAATTTACATAAAAGTGGGTGGGGGGGCATTTAAATGAACGCATGGAGCCGCGGTTGTAAAGAATCGCATGGACGGAGCACATATACGCTCGGCAGTACACACGGAAAGAACAGAGTGGTCTAGGGACTTGTAAGTCACCGACTGCACGTCCGGGAGAGGGGAGTGTTGGGGTTGTTGGTGGGTGTTTCCTTGCTCCGGCCGCGCGTATAATTGCGCACATAAAAAAACGGTTCTCTGAATACGGTCCTTAGTCTCACAATTAGGGCCTGAAATTTGTTGTAGAAGCTGATCCCCCCTGGGGCCAGACTTACTAAGCTGCGGGAAAGGAAAATTGGAGATGTTGCCTATAGCAACCAATTAGATTATAGCTTTCATTTTTCTATTACATACTAGAAAATGTCAGCTAGAACCTGATTGGTTGCTATAGGCAACTTCTTCACTTTTTCTTTCCCGCAGCTTAGTAAATTTGTCTCTTGGACTTAGGCATGGGAATGTTTTGATGTAAATAGTTCTTTATGTCTGCATTGTGCTCTGGATCGGGTCCACTTGCTTGGGAATGCTTTTACAGTACATTGACTATGTCCCTCCATCCTTCCCTACCTCAACACACCCCTCAGAGCACAAGCCACAGCAGCTTGAGTATCGGCAGTTACTGTGTGATCCTCAGTTCTGAGCAAGCACAGCACAATATCTTGCAGAGAAGCGTCATGTCAGCTGACGTACACTCTCCTCCTATCCTTTTCTCTGGATACGGCCCTTAGTCTCACAATTAGGGCCTGAAATTTGTTGTTGAAGCTGATCCCCCTGGGGCCAGATTTACTAAGCTGCGGGAAAGGAAAACTGGAGATGTTGCCCATAGCAACCAATTAGATTATAGCTTTCACTTTTCTATTACATACTAGAAAATGTCAGCTAGAACCTGATTTGTTGCTATAGGCAACTTCTCCACTTTTTCTTTCCCTCAGCTTAGTAAATTTGGCCCTTGGACTTAGGCATGGGAATGTTTTGATGTAAATAGTCCTTTTCATGTCTGCATTGTGCTCTGGATCAGGTCCACTTGCTTGGGAATGCTCTTACAGTACATTGACTATGTCCCTCCACCCTTCCCTACCTCAACACACCCCTCAGAGCACAAGCCACCGCAGCTTGAGTATCGGCAGTTACTGTGTGATCCTCAGTTCTGAGCAAGCACAGCACAATATCTTGCAGAGAAGCGTCATGTCAGCTGACGTACACTCTCCTCCTATCCTTTGTGTGCATACACACCTATCTCCTGTTGCCTCTTCTACATTTCTCTATCTGTTTTTGTAGCAATGGACTGGATTCAGACCCCCGCACATGTGGGGTCTGGCAGTACGCTCGAGAGAGGGGGATTGAACTCCCCCTTTCACTTCCCTCTCTCGTGTGGGATTCATGGCAGTAACGCTGCCATAAGCCAGCCTGACTTAAGTTTAAACGTGCGAATCGGTAGTCTGTACAACTGCTGGTGTATGAATGTGGGAAACCCATCCCACACTGCACAATTTACATGCTTCCCCATGCCCACCTTTGCGGGTGGAGGGGAAGCACAGCCCCTTACTCTGTAAAATGCTCCCTCCAATCAAAACACTTTGCTTGCATAAGTGGATTGCCAGACGCAAGTCTGGATCCGGTCCAATGTCTGTTTGTCTGTCTGTTTATATCATCATCTTTTTTTCACTTTCTTAACCTTACAATTCTTTATATATCTTTGTCTTCACTTATTGGTGCCTGTTTGTTTCATCCCTTTCGTGTGTCTACCTGTTTGCTCTGCCATCCCATCTCTTCTCCTTCATAGCTGCTCATCTACATTTCTTCATTCTTCACACCTTCCCAACATCCTCCACACAATTTGATTGGCTAATCAAATCTGTTGGCTGCCAATTAGAAATCAGGGTGTTGCACAAATAGGGATGCTGTTGATGGTTAGACCGGTCCTATTTCAACACTGATACAGCAGCCAACTGATTTGTGGCTGTATCCATGTCAAAATTATATACATTCCGATTTTTACTATCGGGAGCTGGTACTTATAATGAATGGCCCTATTTCACCAATATTCTCTTCCCACCACCGGGAACGGGCTGTAGCAAGGTTAGGGTTTGGCTGTGGGATATAGAAGGTTAGAGCTAGACTGTGAGCATGGAGAGTTAAGGTTAGGGTTAGGCTGTCAGAGATGGAGGGTTAAGGCTAGGCTAGTAGAAAGTGAGGTTTAGGGTCAGGATTAGGGTAAGGGTTAGGGTAAAACTTACCTATCCTTGTTGCACCATTCACAGCTTGAAAGGTTGCATAGACCTTGCTTTCTTCATTGCATCAGTTGTAAAATAACCGCCGTTGTTTCTCCATTACTGGACAATGATGTGTCGAAAAACAACACATCATACTGGAAAACCACACCCGCACAATTATGCTTTTATATAATCCTCATAAAACTACTTTATCTCACTGGTAATTCCTGCCAATGTCAACAATGATTTTGCAATGACAACTACTATAGCAAGTATTATGACAATACTTGCACCTCTGTAATACCCTCCGATATAAGATGGTTGGGATGGAGAATATTTATAAAAAATTTGGACAGAGCCAGAAAGCTCTCAGGTCATGTGCAAAATACAGGGATACTGAGGTTATTATGTGGGTACCCATGTTTCATGCTCTTATTCCTTACAATTAGAATAATGTGCTACTTGATACACTTCAAGATGACGCTTCAAATTTAATCTAACATACAACACAATATCTAAAAGATACTCAGATACCAAGTATTTTAATATACACTAAAAACAGAAATGACACAGATTCCTGGGCACTAAGAATAAATAATTGCAATGATATCAAGCCTGAGAAAAAGACATATTATTGCACAGTTGTTTGCCTGCAGCTATTTGTTAAGAGTGACCAAACTAGATACAGCTACCGCAGCAACTCTTACATAACATGCATTATGTTCTAAAGCACCACAAATATTAGGCTATGCTACTGCAATAGGAAGACCACAAGTGTAGGAAAATGCTTGCTTGAGGTTGCCTGGGGATATCAAGCTTTGATACCATAGATGTAGTGAACATACTATTTTGGACATTTATTTTGTTTCTTCAGTTTTTCCAGTTTGGCTATGACAGATGAACTAAGAAGAAAGTGCAAGTGATATATACAGTGTATTATTTGAACAGAACATACGTGTAATTTGGAATATCTATTATTGCATCATGCGCCTGAGACCTTTGGTAATAGTATCTGTTATAATGTATTTACTATAGAATAAAAATCCCTGTATCTTGTGGATCTCTTAACTCAGCCACACACTTTGCAATGTTCCTGACGACTCATATAATGCTGTGACATCTTATAGCTGTCACACATTGGATGGTAAACGGGGCCATTTGCCCTCTGCCAATCTCAATAAGTATGCCTCCTGCCCTGGGTTTGGCAGAATTACAGCAGTCATTGACTCCAGTCATTTTCAAAAGTAAATTTCCATCATTATATTAAAATTTGTAAACAATCAACCAAAATGGGAAGTAGTGTTCTTACAAAGCTGATGAGAATTGATAGAGATTATAAACTAATAATTATTTTGTTATATATTTCTTTCTTTTTTTTTATGATAAATTCTTTACACAGTTCATAAATTCATAACAAACTAAGGCAGATATAAGTGGTACAATGATGACAACACAGACAGTACAGAAAGGAAAAGGGATACACAGAAGTGCACAGCAGTAGTACTGGAGGAGAATATAGAGGGGGATAAAACCATGGGCGAGGTATATTCTATCACTTAGGAACTGTGAAAAGTGGAAGGGGAAGAAGCGATTATACATTTCTTATATGTATGTGTACTTATGGTGGTGATACCTATGTCTACCTATATAAAAAGAAAATCAGACTTATTTCATACAAATTTCATGGTTGGTTATGTTGCAACCACTTCTATCATCCAGCCTTCTGGTGGCCACCTAGTGCAATGGGATCCTAGGGGTTTCTCCAATATTGCCAAAAAAGTTTGTCCTCTGTCACTGATAACTTCCTCAATATAATGAGTAACGAAATCGTGTTTCCAAATGATACCATAACTACTGTTTGATTTTGTTGACAAAGGCCAGGTTTGAACATTGCTGATATTTGCAGCACCATTTCCACAGACATCCCTGGAGTGTGTTTCCATTCCATTCTAATATTTGACCATTTAATATATATAATATTGCCCAGTTGTTATAAATTGTGTGTGCATATTACCTAAACAGTAGCAATACAGCCTGAGGAAACGTCTGGAAATTATTGTTCCGATTTATTTGTGTTCCATCAACCATGGCAATTTTACCAAAGACCTGAAAAGAAACAGACTATGCTTATTCAGGGTTAACAGTGCCACAACTATATATTGATGAGGAACATGCTCTGAAATAGGCTGATAAACTGATGAAAATGGCAAATTCTACCTCAATTTTTACAATATGAAGATTGGGCTCGGTTGTTCAGATAATACAAAATGGCGCAAAACGATGCTTATTCTGTAGGATTTTTTTTAATGGTGATAATAACATTCTCCAGCCCCTTACAACTAAGCAACATGAAATGTTTTTGTTTGAGCATCCAGTTTATAACGTGAATTCTTACCTGCATTCCAATGACGGCGTAGATAAAAAACAACATTACAATGAGCAGAGCCACATATGGAAGTGCCTAGAAAGGAAAAGCAAGATAATTATTCTTCAAAACAAATAACTAGAAAACAGGGAACAATTTGGTCACAGTTAAACATTAAACATTGGATATTTCATTTTGTTTTTCCATATTTTCCATGGTTTGCACTTTGCTTTATTTACTAGTAACACTATGGCTTTTCCTGTAACGTGTGGCTGGACGGTGGCATGTGAGGTAATAGTGTACACAAATATAAAATCATTTTGGGCCGTATTCACACCTAAGAGTGAGTTAGGTGCGGACAGATCTGCACCTAACTCACCCATCCTGTCCCTAAGCCGCCCCCTGTTTTTAGGTACCTTATGGCACTTACTAATGCCATAGGAGAGCTTATCTAACCGTGCGTAGTTTCCTTCTTAAGAAGAAAGCTGCACACGGACATTGCCTCCCCTCCCCGCTCTCCCTGGTTAATCTAAATCCCTCCCCCCTCCCACTTAGGCCTGTACACTCCCTGAGGCGCCATTATGCCACCTCTTTCTAACTAAACTACCTAACTGGTACGTAGATTGCGTAAATGACCTACTATGCATGCGTTGTAGATCATTTCCTAAATATACGCACCTACAAAGCAGAAGCTTAGGTGCGTATAGAATGTTAGGTGTGAATATGGCCCTTTATCTTTAAGAAAAACATGCAAAAATTACAACTACTCTTTTTTTTTTGCTGACTGCATTAAGACAGACCAAAACTTATTGTTTATTTCATTATTATGAGAACACTCTATCCAACACCACTGCTTCTACCAGTCCCTTTGATTTAGCTAGTTTTTCTACTTAAGTAGTTGCATTTGCAAAGAACTGTGCATGCATTCACAGCAACGCCTCCATCTGTTCTCTTTCTCAACCCTAATATCTCAATTTTTACATTTGTGTGAAAGCATTTGGTCATTTATCCTTAGGAACTCCTTTTAATGTGATTGTATGAAATGTATTCTATAGTTAAATCTATATTTTAACAAATTATGTTATAAGTAACATTTTGAAATGGTTCATAAAAAATTCTATTAAATCTATAACTGTTGTAAGTTTTAATAGTTTTAAAAAGATTACCTGGAAGGATTTTATAAAAGTCCAGAGCAGAGTCCTGACTCCTTCTCCGCGGCTTAATAACTTCACAAGACGCAAAACACGGAATAAACGGAAAAATGTAATGGAGATACGTGAGGTGTCATCAGCTCCCGGGGTGGCAGGGATGCCTGGTGTCTGGAGTAGGAAACTCATGGTTAGAAAAGAACTGTACCTAGAACAACTAAGTATGGAAAGATGTTAAGAACATGGTAGTTGGTTTATAAAAGGCTCTAAGACTTCAGCTGTGAAAGAATTGAATATTAGAAAAACGATGGTCCAGGCAAGAAATATGGTTGCAGGTTGGCTAAGAGTTTAGTTTAAGGATTTTACATTGATCACGCTTTATAAGTAGTGCAGGTGTGCATGGTGAAAAAAACTTTTTACAATGCAAAATAACTGAAGTGGGATGGACTGCCTGGCAAATGTACATAAACATATAGCAGAAACACCAAAGAGCACATTCACTGCATATTCAGGTCAAATGTTTTTCAATAGATAGATCACAGCATGAATATTCCCAGAACTTCACTCATTTCTCTCAATGTGTACACTCTTAAAGCAGGAGCCAGACTTCGGATTTTACACCAACATCTTCAACATGCCTCCCAACTGTCCATATTTCAGGAGGACTATTCTGCGACCCACCAAAGGAGCTAAAATGGGCAGAATTTTAACTAAATATATCCATTACTAGGCGGAACTGGGCAGGGTTTGGGTGGAACCGGGGAGGGGCTTATTTTGTCCCAATTTCAGGATTCTAAATGTTGAGCTATGTCAGATTGAATCTGGACTAACTAATCGGAATTTGAGGGGATTGTCACTCTGACAACGGCTTGCCTTAAATTTTCAAGATTCTAAATGGGACCTATGCTTCAACCAGATTAAATCTGTACAAACCCAACCTATCTAGACTAGACTTAAAAGGAATGCCTCTTTGACAACGGTATAGCTTGAATTCTCAAGTTGGAATTCCTTCGTCAATTTACATTACATGTCTAGACTTCTGTACATCCATGATATCATGCAAGCCTAGGAAATCTTAAAATGGGCCCACCCAGCGCTAGCAGATCCTTCTGAGTTTAAGCAGGAATCTGATTGCATCAAAAACAGAAGTCGTGATTCAGTCCATGATCTTCAATATGCACTATCCATAAATGAGGACTGTCCTCAGAAATCATGGGACCCAGTTGAGTTAACTTACTGTGCCCCCAACCCCCATATTTTGAACCAAATCACAAGTAACAATAACTGCTGGATGCTGCTTCACTGTAGATGCATTGGTGCCGGTCAACAGGTCCCCTTAGCTTAAACCTAATATCACTCTTCCAGATGTTATAGCTTGTGGTGTGAGATCACAGCTTTGGGGGCATCCTAGCCAATAAGGTTAGTTAATGAATCATCAAATAAGCAAGTGGTGAAAAGCTGATAAACTCTGCGTATTGCCAGGCCCCATTCCAGGTTACTAGCTATATCCCTCTTATTGCAACACTGCCTAGACAGTATAAATTAAGGATACGTGAGAACTAAGGAATAGAGTGAGGGATATTCTTTGAAGTAATATACCTATATAGCTGTACAATGTAACATCCAATGATAGATGTATCATGACAATGATAGAGCTGACACCATAATGTTGGTTTTAACATTGCCGAAATGGCTTTAACTCCATAAAATGCTGGCCGGGGTCGAATTAATGATCCTGTCAGATAGAAGAACATTGATCTGGTAGCCTTGTCAGTTATGTGACATACTGCACCCCCATGACGTTGGGAGCACAGTGTATCACAGGTTTCACTGACTGAGATAGTACCATTACTACAGTGGTACCTAAACTAGGGGATGCGGTGGCTTGTCCAGCCGGCTGGCCATATTGCAACAATAATACAGCCGCCAGCTGAATGGCAGCTGTATCATTGTTGAAATGCTCGTCAAATAGAAAACTGTTATTGGGAATTGGTACCTATTTTGACCCATTATCAATAGCGACAGACTGTGGCAGTTGCGGCAGGCTAAGGTTAGGGCTTAAGGGGAAGGTTAGGATTAGACTGCGGGACATGGTTGGTTAAGGATAGGGTGCAGGACATGGAGGTATAGGGCTTGAGCTCAAGAAGAGGGAAGGTTAGGGTTAGGCTGCGGGAAACGGAGGGTTAGGTTAGGGTTAGGATAAAAGACTTACCTGTCGGCGCAGAAATCTTCTCTAGGAGTCGTAGTGCTGCTTTCTAAAATGGAGACCGCTGGCAGTCGCTATTTCACTGCGGTACAATGGTTTGTCAGAAAACAGACCATCGTGCCGGCAAACCACACCCCTAATCCAGCACGTAGAAATTTTGGAACTAATTGGTGTAGAATCTTCATCTTATATTGTAACATGAAGACTTTTAAAAAAAGTTAGAGGTTCATATGAAATAGGTTAAATAAGTCATTTATGACACTTGAAGTGCAGGAGAGAGGGCAAATTACTATTACTTTTAATTACTATTAACCCACAAAATATTGAATTTCTGTAAAATGGTAAACATGAAATATTATCTAAATAGGAAAAAATTCAAGCTCATTAAGCATTTCGTTAATGAAAGCTTTAATGAATAACTTAATATGGTATGGTTGTTTCAGACATTGGGATTGATCCAAAATTAAGACAATCAGCTGATATTAATAATTCTGCATCAGGAACTAGCCCGATACTGCGTTCATTGCGGAATTTAGTCTCTGAACAGGGGGCACATACTATGCATACGGGATACGCATGGTGGATGGGCATAGGTATTTAAAATGTACAGGGATGACGGAATACTTAAGGTAGGGTCCTGGCCATGGAAATCAATTCCACATGCAGGAGTACATGCAGAGTTTTAGTTCCCATAATCTGTACGCTAGCCTCCACAGCTAAGGCTAACACGTGGATTAAGCACTTAAATGTGGATCACGTCCTTTCAGGGGTCATATGTACAATAATACAGGACTGTGCCACAATGATTATGGTTATTTAGACTCAAAGTGGGGTTAATCGTATCATAGATTTTAATGTCTTGTCATCTTATGCTGACCAGATGGGACATTTTAAATAGCTAGGTGCAGTGGGACAAGTATCATTTTGGTATTTATGTGGTATAAAAGAACCAAGGCCCTCATAGGGCTGCTAGGACATAAACCGCAAACAGGAGGTGCTCCACCAGACATCAGAAGGACAGGGTTAGAGGGGTGGGCTAAAAAGAGGTTATTTAAAGTGGACAGGATGTTCAGTGTCTTTATTGCAGAATCTCCCTCCCTTCCTCCCTTAGATTTTTGGTATTTTTATGTTTAATCTTTGCTTTTAATTTTTTCCTTTCCTGATGTTGCAAGGTTGAGTGCGAGCAGTGGGAGGTTAGTAAAAATGGGGTGTAGGCCCATGGGGATATTTGGGGGAAAAAGAGGGGACCCGGTCTGGCAACAAACACAAAAGAGTATTGATGTGAGGACATCATACCCTAGCGGTTGAGTCCTTGGGGTCTGCCACCTTCTAGGCGCTGGGGTACGCAGTTTTGAACGGGATTAAGTGTTTTTACTGGAAGACCAGTTTCAAGGGGGTGCCAAAGTCAGAAAGAGGGTGATTTATGTTTTTTTTTTTTTTTAAGGAGAACATACTAAAACCCTCCCTGCCTTAGAGTTTTGGTATTGTTATGAATAATCTTTGCATGCCTTTTTCTTTTTCCAGACAGTGCATGGCTGGGCAGTAGCAGTGGGGATTCAGCAGAAAGGGGTTGTTGGCACATGGATGTAATTTGGGAGGAAATGGAGAAACCTGTTTGGCAACAAAAACAACCCGGGATTGATGCGAGGATCATACCCTAGGAGTTGGGTCCTTAGGTTCTGCCACCTTCCAGGTGCTGGGGTGCAGAGTTATGAAAGGGATTGGCTGTTCTTGCTGGAAGACCAGTTTTGAGGGGGCGCAAGGTCACAAAGAGTTGACCTATGGAGGTTTGTTGAGGGGAATGTGCTGAACCCCCCATCTGCTATTTGGGTCACCTATTCACTCCTGGATGACAAATTAACACAATCAATTCTTATTTGACCTCAATTTAATAAACCATGTGCCCTTTTAATCGCAGCAAATGTCTCTGTGTCATTATTTCATTAAGGTGTGCCTGGCTCGATGATGTGCGAGTGGGCACTCTGCCGTTTGCGCATTCAGGGAATGTTACCAGATGCTTTCCATATTCCCAGTGGGGCTGATTCAGAGTCAGGATGAAAAGCTAAAAATAAACAGTGAAGTTGCACCTCGGTTGAACCATATTACACTGCAGAGAAGACAAATTTATAATCTACTGGCAACATTTTTATTGAAAAGGGACATATTCCAGCTCAAAGCCAAATTGCAGTGTGCAAATAAAAGCAATGGCATGTTAGCATGTGAGAGCAGATTTGTATTTTTCTGCATAAAAAAATGTAATTAATTTACACCCTCTGCTTTTCAAAATGATATGTCCAGAAGCAAAAGTTCTCCTTTATTGGCATGTGTTTGAAACTCTGAAGCAGTATAACTCAGACAGTAAAGGCATGTTGTAACTACTTTAACCCAACTAGCTGGCAGAGTGCCAAGGGTTTGTTCAATTCCAAATCTTTTGTATTAATACAAGCACCCCATTGTTTAATACTCTTTCATGGTAGGCTTAAAAAACAACCTTACTTGCACTTAAGCATTATGCAATAATATTTTAACTCCATGTCAGTTTTGTAACGCTTCTCAACCAAATACAGGACCGGATCCAGACCCCTTCAAGCTTTGCGTACGTTAGGGGGTCTGAACTACCCCTGTCACCCCCATCTCTCGTGCAGAGTTTCAGTGACTTACGCTGGCATAAGGCAGCCCTAAGTCACATGTGCGGATCAGCAGTTTGTCCGACCGCTGATCCACTTGTAATTCCTTATTCCCACCCCACCTGTACAATTATAATACTCCCGCCCCTTTCTACTTAAATCCTATCATACGGAACTCAGTCCTGTACAATAGGTGTTATGTGCAAAAATCGCATGTAACATCTGAAGGGCACATACACCCTTCCCTCTAGACACCCCACTTACGCGCTTTGCGCACTTACTTTAAGTAGGGTGTCGTTCTCAAGTCTCGATCCGGTCCAGAGTTTAAAAAATAAGAGGAAAAGAGGTGAACAATATACCATGGCTAAACCATGTTAAACTTTAATCAAATTCATTTTATTCTTTGAATACAGGGAAAATGCTTTGCTTTGGCTTATTCATATTAATGCTGATCAGCTTTACTTTTAAACAGCTATTTAGACTTTGGCGAGGGAAACATCAGGGACCTGAAAACGTGTTATTAAGAGGTGCGTGTTTCTGTATTGGCCGTAAAAACTGGCCAAGTTAAAAAAAAAGCAGTCGGAGCCTTAATTGCTCCGACTGAACGGCTTCTTCTTTTTTTGAAAATGCAAAAAATTAAACCCTTCTCCCCGCCTGTCCCACCACCGCAACCTATGCAAATAAATAAATAATTAATGTACGGACCGACAGGGCATGCTGACGCAAGTAGAACTACAAGTGCAAGCATGCCCATGAATGACAAGGCATGCTTGCACTTGTAGTACTACTATCTGCAGCATGGCCGGCACCAAATCACGACACATGCCCATTCCTTTTAAGAAAAAACATACTGTGCTCTCTAAAAAAAAATATGGAAACGTCCCATGCCCCCAAATAATCTAAAGTACAAAAATACTGGCAATACACGTCCCCTTCTTAAAAAAAAAAAGTAAAGTGCCCACATACAAATTTTTCAAAAATTGCCACATGTGCCCCTCCAAAATCTAAAGAAATAAAATAAAAGCAAGATCCCTGTCCCCTTCTTTAAAAAAAATGAATACAGTGCCCAAATAATTAAAATAATAAAAATTGCCACCTGTGAACCTCAAAAATAAAAATAATAAAAAAAATGCCCATAAGATGGCCCCAAAAATAAATAAAAAATACTTACCTGCTCTGATGGGGGTCCAGTCTTGTAAGCTTTTAATCCAGGGGGGTGGCCTTGGCAAAAAAAACAACAACCCTATAGAGACGATGCGAACTATGTCCTGCACGCAGTAACAGTTTTGTGGGGCACATGTGGCTATTTTCATTTTTTTAATTATGTGGGCACTGTATTAATATTTTTAAAGAAGGGGAAAGGGATCTTGCATTTATTTTATTTCTAGATTTTGAAGGCGCACATGTGGCTCTATTTTTTTTATTTTGTTTAGGTGGGCACTGTACTTTTTTTAAAAAAAAGAAAGGGACGGGTATTGACAGTATTTTATTATTTTACATTATATGGGGGCATGTGGATGTTTAACGATTTTTTTTTTTAAAGGGCACAGTATGTTTTTTTTAAAAAAAAGAATGGGCATGTAACGCTTTTTGGTGCCGGGCATGCTGCCGATAGCAGTGCTACTAGCACAAGCATGCCTTGTCATTCATGGGCATGCTTGCACTTGTAGTTCTACTTGCGGCAGCATGCGCTGTCGGGCCGTACTTTATTTATTTATTTACATAGGTTGCAGCGGGGGAAGGGGTTAATGTTTTACTAAAACTCCTTTTTTTTTTTTTTTTTTTTTACTAATTTACTTTTTTTTTCGTCCCCGGGGGGCTAC
>WWET01003809.1:23355-46616 GCA_011038615.1 Limnodynastes dumerilii | reverse complement strand
AGATTTATTAAGCTGCGGGTTTGGAAAAGTGGAGATATTGCCCATAGCAACCAATCAGATTTTAGCTGACATTCTCTAGTATGTAAAAAGAAAGTGAGACCTAAAATCTGATTGGTTGCTATAGGCAACATCTCCACTTTTCCAAACCTGCAGCTTAGTAAATCTGGCCCAAAGCATTAACAACTCTCAGTCATATTAGTAGAAATCCTCCTAGTTTATGTATTTTTTAACAGGTTAATAAAGTATTGCTACACTTCCACTACATACAGCTGGGATGCAAGATCCGGATCCACATGTGCAATCCCTTGTCAACTCGAAACGCGTTGTGGAACGAACTCTCGCACCTAAGCAGCATTCTAGGACTCTCTTCTCTGGCAGTACTCCACAAGTTTGAGGTCCACCTGTTTTATTACCACGCTCCCCGTGCATTGCGCGTGTGGATCTAGATCTCGCATCCCAGCTGTATGTGGTTGAAGTGTAGTCCTTGTTCTAAAGGAAAGTTTTCCTATTTACATATTTTTTACATTGTTATGTTGTTATTTTTATCTATGTGTCATTGTGTTCAGTAAGGGTAAATTAATTTTATCCTTGTCTCTTTCATTCAATGTGAGGACAGTATTTATACAAGATCTACAAAGACATATTGAGGACATCAGATCAGATCCTGAGCTACGGCTGACAGGGGAATTACACATCGGCATTATGCATTCATACCGGCAGATGTACGTATTATGTCGGCTGGTACGAAAAAGTGTCCGGCTTCAATTTTACGTTAGCTGTATCTCCGCCATATAGGCATATTAATTAGGTGTCGGGGTGGGGGAAGTCTCGAAAGGCCGCAGATCAAGTTGTAAAATTTAAGGTATGAATATGGACACGTATTTCCAGATTTGCAGGGGACTGCACTACCCATTACGCCATCGTACTTATAGACCCTCGCACACACGTAATGCGTGCATGGGTCTGGATCTACCCCATCGACTTAATACCACATCCCCCGTATTTTATTGTCTATTTTGTTACCTACTTCTGTATGTTCATTATTCTATAACATTTGTTGCTATTAAAGTGGATTTTTTGCAGTTTTTAATGTTTTTTTATATAGTGTTTTAACACCAGATGTACACAATCTCCTTCTCACCTTAGACCACATTCCTATTAAAACAGGGTTGCCTACTTTCTAATTCTTCCATCGGGGAGATCTTGAGGGGAAGAAATAGATGCTGTCATGGGGGTGGGGCTTAATGGCACAATTTATGCAAATCGTCATTAATCCCCACCCCCTGCCAATCACTAATGCAATTCACAGTGTTCCTAGGGGTGGGTGGGGCTTGATGAGGAACATCATGTCATCAAGTCCTGGCCATCCCTAGTAACACTAAGAATAGCTGTAATGAGAGGCAGGGGCAGGGACTTGTGGGAGAAATGCCTGAACTTTTTGGCAACCCGTACCACTCATCTTGCATTTGCACACTGCTGCGTGCCCCTTTCCCGCTTCCAGCAGAAGACTGGGGACTGAGCACTGAGCTCTGTCTTAGCTACCAGTCGCTGAGAGTTTACCACTGTGGGTGCAGGACCTTTTCCAGGGCCCATACCAGCTGTGAACCCTGCACCAATGTTAGTTACACTGTTACCTACTATCATTGATTTATCTGTCTCTGCTAATGTTTTGTCACCTGGTTACGGAAAGAGTCTGGTCGTATAGGATCCTCAGCAGCCAAAGAGATGCTACTTAATAAAATGAAGAGCAGGATGAAATTGGTGAATGTGGTGGCATTGACGATGCGATGACATAGTACTCTGATCCTAAAAATAACCCAAACAAATCAATCAAAATTTTGAAAAAATGATGATGGGAAAACACTGAAACATAATAATTTTAATTTTAATATCTACAGTTTCAGTCACAATGGTGGCCATATACGTAAAAAGAAAGATTTGTGTATGTGTTTCATGGGAAGACATGGGACTAGATTTACTAAATTGCTGCAAAGCAACCAATGAGATTCTAGCTCTCACTTTCCTATTACATACTAGAAAATGGCAGCTAGTTTTCCGCAGTTTAATCTAACCCATGGTGTTTTCTGGTCATGTGACAATAAAGTTTTGCAGTTCATAGTTCTTTGGCCTTAGGCATTTCCTGTAACAATATATCCTTATCTAGTTACATTTAAAGACTTACTTGTTTGTGGGGCTGAAAATAAAGAATGAGCTGGCCTCTGGCATGGGCACTGCCTTCTCTTTTAGCTGCAGCTCTGCTAGGGGGCGAGGACGAGGACTCAGAGGGATGTCAGGTTCCTCCTCCTCATCATCACCTAAAAAAAGAGAATGATAAAGGTAACAAAATACAACATAACAAGTAGTAAAGAAATCATGACAAACAGAAATAGATACATTTAAATACAAACAAACAATTTAACACTTAAATCTAGAATACCTTTATTTTGATGATTTTAAGGTTGTAATTACAATTTTTGATAACTAAGGAAAATTATCCAATTTTCCCCATTTGTGTGGTTCAACAATACAAGTGCTGCAGGGGACCTGGAAATTTAGTCCAATAACCATATGACTGAATCTCTCCAGTTAATAATAGTACTTCTATTTAGTGTCAGCTTTGCTGTGGAATTAATCGCCTCTGAGCCTTTGCATTGGCTAGGCATGGAATGCACTGTGGACCAGTCATGTAAATAAAGGAGAAACTGTATTGGCTAGTCATTCTGCAAAACAGCAGACTCCCATAGGCTGGTCACAGGCAGTCTGTACTGTATGGGTGTGTACATGGCAACAAAGATGATGAGGGTGCTGGTTGCTTCATTATAGAGGGATTTTTTTTACTTACTTAAATTAAACCTTATAGATAATAGATAGTTATAGATAACTTCAGGAGGAAATATATTTAAAATGTGCAAATCAAGGTTGCCAACTTTCAATTTCATCCCTCTGGGGGATCTTGGAGGGAAGAAAGAGATGCTGTTATGGAGCTTGATGATGTGATTTAATTAAATCGCATTCTGAAACCCTACTTCCTGTGAATCAATATTTCTATTCATAGTGTTACTGGGGGATGGGAGAGCTTGATGAAGCAAATTATATTATCAAGTCCCACCTAATCTCTAGTGACACTAAAAATGACAGTACTGATAGGCAGCGTGACTTGAGGCCATGATATGCATAAAATCACAGCCTCAAGATCATTGCGGGTGATTTGCCTAAATTGTGGGAGTCTTCGGATATTCTGGGAGAGTCGACAACCCTGATGCAGATAGCTGATGACTTGAAGCTCAACCCTCAGTTAGGTTTTACAAATAAAACTATTCAGAAGTAGCGTGCAGCCAAATCAGGCAATATATGTCCTTCATCCAAAAAATAACAAAATCATTTACAGCATAGTTGCCAAATCTACCTGAATTTCAAGGAGACTCCCTGAAGAGTGGGTGATCTCCCTGACTCCCTGAAGTGTTTGCCAATCTCCCTGATGCTGATTCAGTTCAAAAAGTCATTGCAGTATGACGGAATTTAGAAATTGTGTCTGCATTGAGGTCTATGGAGGTGACCATTATCATGGAGGCCAAAATATATCAAAATCAAAGACTGGGAGTTAACTAAGTAAACATAAATTCAACAATGGAGACAGAAATGAAAAATACAGTTTGCTCTCTTGTTAATCAGCTGCAGTGTCACCTACTTTTAGCTTTTCTATAAAGATGAAGATATCAGCAGAGCTTTCCAGAGTCAGTCTGATGCTGCCATTTTTATTGTGAAATATTTTCCCTGGCAGTGCTAGACACACCCATGGGTTGACCTATTCAGAGAACACACTACTTTGGTGGCACAAGACACATCCCTTTGGTGCAAGGCCTTCATTATTAAATGAATGTTGCTGATCCAGACGTACTTCTCCTTACAGCATGCCTGGCATCTTCATTCACATAATTTACTAATATTTACCCCTCCGGCGAGGTCCCGCAGTGATCTGTGAGGTAATCGCAGGACCTTTCATTCAACCAAAGCTTGAATGAAGTCCTGCGCGTGCACAGTGACTCTCATTCGGGACTTTGAAAATTTTAAGTCCCAACATGAGAAACACTGGACATGTGCAGGTTCAAACAAAAACAAATAGTCCACTAAACCGCGCTTCTGCCTGCTGCAAATCTACCAACAATAGAGATTAACACCTATATAATCCCCAATATAATATTCCTGTCCTGAATCCTCTACAGAGGAGACAGAAAAGTAAATACAAAACTACAAAAGACAATACATGTTGGCAGTTTCTGCGCTGGAAATACCTTATATATAAAAAATGTGCAGGTTCTTCATGTCGGGACTGGAATCTTCAGGCGGACACGTCACCCGGTCAGGTAAGTTTTAACCCTTTTCTCTTCTTTTTGTTTTTATTTATATGTTTTGTTACTTGTTTTTTCTTTTTTTTTCTAGAATCTACATATATCCCAGTGGTCTCCCCATATATACCCCCTGTTCCTCCCCCAAATAACAGCTATTATGGTAAGAAAAAAGGGGTTATATGGGGATACCGCTATTTTAACGCTCAGAGCAGAGTATAAAACTGAGTTCGGTGGCTTAAGAAATACGAAGCACTGGCCAGTTTTTTTCAGAGCGAGTAGAAGTGATAATTACAAGGATCGCCATGGCAACTGCAGTTTTCCATGGTGATCTATAGTTTATAAACATGATTAACTTCATTGCCCTTTTTACATAAAAATTATCTTTGTAAAGAGAGCCCATGGTGCTGAAATTAATTTTCAAAAGCTGTCAACCCTGATACACACCCCTCACATTGTAACATAGTTTGTCCTAGTGTAAATTTCCACCATTTTGTGCTGAAACTCTGGATCAGTACAAATGTGCAGAGATGTATGTGTGCTAACAGAAAATCCTGAGGTTCCATATATTTTTGGTCTGGGGCTAGCTTTCACTAAACCGGTTTTAGTGGTGACTAGAATAGACAGGATATCAATGATATATGAATGCTATAGACAGGGGACAAAAACTTGCATTTCCCACATCAACCCTGGCAACAGTAACTTAAAAGTGCAAAAACTTTTGCTGTAAGATTATTTTCAAAAATGTTTCTTTTGATCGTTGAATAGATTATTTGATTTTCAAATGACATGTTTGCTGTAGATTGCTTTAAAATACAAACAAGGAAACTCACCTGGAAAGTCTGCAGAGGGATAAGGATCCTTGATTTCATTTACATTAGACTCAAATTCATCTATCTTTAGCTGCAAGGAGAAGGAAGTTGAAATTAAATAGAGGTTCATTACTCAACTTACAATATATGAGGATCATTCTTATAAGTCTTTGGTAATATACAGCTATAATTATATGCATTTCAGTGTTGCACCTATTTTGAAATATAAGCATGATTTTGCATTGCTTTATATATATTGTTTAGCAATTGTTCTTAGAAGTGTAAATATTGCAAATGGGGATCTTGGTGATATATTTCCTTACCTTAGCTGTAGTAGGAATTCCTTCTCCCTTGGCTTTCTGTTCCAATTTCTTTGCCAATAACAGCTTTTCTTCCTCTGATTTATCTGGGAATGCTCTAAAATACAATATTGCAATGTTTACTTCAGGTCTTATATTTAGACATATTTGGAGGATTTATTATAATCACCTCTACTGTTTCCCCTCCCCCTTCCGTTTGCTTTGTGGACTGAGGCCCTGGGCTGTTCAATACGTAAGTTCACTTACTTCTCTGTGTCCGCACGGACTATCTGCCCCCAGCCTTTTATTAGCATACCTAGCCCCACCTCTGTCTGGCGGGGTTTAGGCATGCGGAAGTGAGGGGCCGGCCCCTTCCATGGAACAAAGTTCTGTACAGTAGCAGTTACGAACATCTGGCACACTTATGTGGCAATGAGACTTGCGTAAGTCCCCTTAAGCACCTATTTCTGTATCAGGCCCACAGAGTGGTGGCCACTTCTGCACCCCTATGTTACTGTGCAAACTCTGAGAATGTTCTTTTTAGAGCAGAAGAAAGGTGAGATAAAAGGGAAGAGCTTTATTGCTGGGCCCTGACACTGGCTAGTTCCATCCCTGCCCCAACATGTGTCTTTGCTCTTGGTAATGGCAAACACAGGATTTTGAAAGGTGTGTTTCCAATGCATGTAATACATGTGTAATACATTAGCATACCTTCTAACATTTTGGAGCCCAAAAACAGGACAAATAAGCTCCAAGCTCTGCTCCTGTCCCGCCCCCCTTGGTACTGCATGGGGCAAAAATGTTAATAGTAATTTAAGTTACTGCTCTCTAGATTATAATGTAGATTAGAAAATAATAAAAACTTTACCTGAAGGAATTGCATTGGTTATTGGCTGTAACAAGTCCTATTTTTTATTTTTTAGGTGATTCATAAATTACTTCTTTTACACATTAAAATAGTAGATTTATTTTGAAGGTACACATCTAATAGCATTAGTAGAGCACATTACACAATGGACCAGAGCTTGTGTCAGTGCATAAGCACTGTTGTATTTGTTGTGACCTAGCCACCATCCACCATCCCCTTCCCTATTACAGCACAGGCCATTACCATCTTCCTCTGTCAGTCTGCCCCACATGGCACGCCTCGTTCACGCCACGTCCCTTTTGCTAATTTTTACTCTTTTGGGCATTTTTTTTTATGTTAAATGTGGGGGGGGTTCTGGGCAACCAGACCTTTCCCGTGGGTGTGCCACTGCTTGGCACTCCTGGTTAATCTGATCGGGGCAGAAATCCTGCTGCTAGCCCAATTGCATCACGTCACAGTGCATTAAACACTTTTGTCATCTTACCTGGCCAACTTCTTGCGCTTCCTTTCCTCTGACTTGGCTTTCTGTGCAGAGGTAAGGTTCTCCGCTTCAGCAAGGTTGTCAACAGCAATAGCAAGAAACACATTTAGCAAAATGTCTGTGTTTTGTTAAGGAAATGTTTTGTCACAAAAACCATCCTACCATGTAAAAGCCAAATGAAAGAATCTGACAGGGCGATGCATAGTTCCCTAAAAACCTTATGCACTTTTCTGTAACCTGAGTATTTGTATTTTAGAAACAATACACCGTAACTAAACGCTTTAAGGATACAGTTCCCACAGACAAATAGGATGACAAAGTAGATGCATACGTACATCCCCGGGGAGGATGGGCCCCCATATGCCATGATGCCATTATACATTACAGAATTCCAGTCCTCTCCAGTCAAAATCTGTAAGGAAAACAAAATCACAGGTATTTAGAGACTGTATATTGGGTAAAATAATCACATTGTGAAATGTGTTTTTCTAATACCCTAAACCGTTAACAACATGTCATTCTAGTCTTAATAAGGAAGCAAAACAAATATTTGACCTCTATTGTTGCTTAATTCCAGGCAGACTCACATGTGGAAACTTAGGGGCTGATTCAGAGATGCGATTGCGAAAAGATCTCAAATATACGCAACTAAAGTCAGATCTTAGCAGGGTACAGCCCACTGTTTAAATAGTCACTCCCCGTGCAAACAGCGGCGGATCTTAAAGTTAGACCACCATTGAGCAACCCTAACTCCGCGTTGTCATTTGAGATCTTAAGGGAAGTAGTAGCGGTTATTTGAGATCCTAAGTGTCTGTCCGCGCACACTTTCCCTCATCTCCCTGCCTCCCCCTGCCTATTTCCATGCAACTCCTTCAGATCTTAAACTTCCGCAGCACTTAAGATCTTAAGTGCTTGCGATCGATTCACATGTCCGCGCTTAGCGAATTTAAGATCCTAACCTCTACGTAGACGGCGTTGCACTATTACTACGCATGCGCATTGATGCGAATTTTCTAAGATCCTAAATATACGCACCTAAGTACCAAAAAAATCGCATCTCTGAATCAGCCCCTTAAAGTGTAAAATCAGAATGTCTGGAAGAAAAGTAATGACGTTATGTATTGTAGGCTGAGAGGTGCAGTGGTCATAGTATAAGACTATGTTTAGTAATAGAGTGATCGCAGTAGCGGTTTCAGAAGAAAGGGTGTGGATCGGCGGTAAGAACAGCACTTTTCCAAAAGGGCCATTTTCTACCAGCCATTTTTGAACTGGCTCTGAAATCAATTGCTTCTGCCCCACCAAGGACAAGCAATCGAACAGCTTCAGTACGAATCTGCAGCGGCGAGAGGCGAGTATTTATTAAACTCAGACTCTTATCCTAATCCTCATCCTTCCATTAGCCTAATCATAACCCTCTCGTCCCTGCAGCCTGACCCTACAACTCCCTTCCCCTCAGCCTGACCCTAAGACTCCCTTCCTCGCAGCCTGACCCTAAGACTCCCTTCCCCTCAGCCTGACCCTAAGACTCCCTTCCTTGCAGCCTGACCCTAAGACTCCCTTCACCGCAGCCTGACCCTTTGACTCCCTTCCCCTCAGCCTGACCCTAAGACTCCCTTCCCCGCAGCCTGACACTAAGAATCCCTTTACGCATTAATCTGCCTGGTGTGGCAGGTCTGCGACGGGCACCGGGTTTTGGAAATAATGAATGGGCTAGTTGCTGAAGAATAAATTCGATATACTTATCCATTCATTAGTGAAACCTTCTAATTATTGATATTTTTGAAATACAGATAGATGAAAATGAGCTTTCGGCTGTCTGTACTTCATAAATATAATTTTCTTTGCTGAGAACGCGTTCCCAGAGGAACGAGAGACAGCAGATAAGCACCGGGTTATATTTAGAAAAGGATGAAATTGCTAAGTATAATGGGGTCAAGGGCTGGAGTCATACTTACATAAGACAATCGACTTCGATCATCTGCGTGTGGAAGTCGAGTGATTTTCTGTCAGCGTGCATGTGCGTTATGATATGGATCGCCAGACGTATGAAACATAGTTCTGTACACCTGGACATCTGTCCACACCTAAACTCTAAGTTGCAGTTGCCATTCAACAGCTGTACAAGGGTCTTTTGAAAAAAATTACCATCGTACTAGCAAACAACATCTTTGAAGGATAACAAGCGGAATTTGTGATTCAAGACTTTCATTCATGTACTCCCCTCACACGTGCAGTCCTTCTGCAAGCAGAACACTACCTTAAATATTCTGCATGCATAAGGGCACCTGCGGAATGGTAGATTGTACGTAAGGGCTTTGATTACCATTCAAAACACTGCCCACTATGCATACCTCATATGCCTGGTGATTTATGTATTGGTACTGTGCGTGCACAGTGTATATACAGAGCTGACTTACATATGTTATGTATGTAATTCAGCTCTCGTCATTGATGCAGGATTAGGCCCAAAGTCGTTATTTGGATGGAGGCATAGAGGTGATAGGCACTTACATAAACCATTTACCTGATGGACCTTATAGTATATTTTAGTGTAAGTTATATCCCAAAATATTGGATGCTGGATCCAATATTATAGCATAAAGCAATATAGTTTTATTTTTAATGTCCCTATCTAGAAGAAGCATAGTTTACCTTTTTACCTTCCTGACTCCTGATACCTTTATAGTTATATAAGACCTAATTCAGAGTTTGAGAGTTAGTACAAAACAGGTCCAAGTACAGTATAGACCTGAGCAAACCGTGCTGAACATCCAGAGGCGGCGGATTTAATTAGTGAAAACAAAATTATAGTTGAGAGAGTGGAGTTGCCTGGCTCATCTCTAATATACTCATTAAACATAAAAGTGTACAAAATGGGAAGTATTTTCCCTGCATTCAAAAAAATAATAATTTCATTTTCAGCCCTCCAATTGCAATATGGTTTTGTTTAGGTGTACATTTACACCTGTTTTTCCCTTACTCCCATAGTCTGGCTCAGCCCCAGAAGCACAGGCGCAATATTTATAAATACATGCAACCTATCCAGAGGTCCGACAACAGCATACTACAAATGAGCATGCATTTAAAACATGCGGATGTGCATAGGAAAACAGGCTGAAAAGTGTAATACAGCAGCCTATATCAATTTCCATCTTTTATTAAAACATTTTTGTGATTAAGATAAATTGTTTTCATTTGTGTGCTTAATTCTGATCCAATTGTGATCCAATTTTTGTGAATTAATCCTAAATTAAAATCTTTAAATATAAATAAAACAAGTGCTGCCATTCAATAAGGACAAAAATAATCAGTATAGAATATTGTATGTAGTGAGTTAACAAGGTTTATTCATGGTTTAGACAGTTTAATAATTGTTAGTTGTGTAAATTAATAAGTATTACTTGTGTAAAAGTTTGTCACTAAATTGAACTTTCAAATGCAAACAGCAATACATGTTTTATATGTGTACACGTCATTATACACTTTCTAAAATCATAGCATGTATTGTATAGTGCAGTGTTAAGGTTGTATATGACGGCGATATGATGGGAACTGGTTTGTTTATCAGATAGGGAAAAAGCTGCTAGAAAATACAAAGCAGCAGCAGTGTGGGCCATTTGAGGCTGCGAGAATATCACAGCTGTTAGCAGTTGACCTTATGCATAATAAGAATAAAGAATACAAAAGCAACAGATACATTCAGTCATTTATGTTGAATGTTGAGACTAATTTATATTTTCATCATCTCCTTTTCCTCTCTGGATGATCAGTTTGCTGGATCCTCCATACTGTAACCCCCTAATTCAGGTTACAGAAACCCATACAATGTCTTTTTTGTTTAGTCTTGTTTTATGTGCTGTAAAATGTTCCTCACTTCTACAATACAGTTATTTGGCAACTTTTACATGCTTTTCATTGTAAACCCAGAAGTTGTTCATTACATACTGAAACATTGATCCAGATTTATTGGCGTCAGCCTATTTACAAAAGCAGTGTGCGTAAGTCAGGCTTGCAGAGCGCACTGTGTATGCACATGCCAGATGTTACGCATCGGAACACTGAACATACGGAACTGGTTTCCTTACTTTCTGACTTAGGGTGTGACAGCTCTCTGTCTGGGTGGAGGGAGGCATTTAAATTGTACACTATGTACTGGCCTTGGCACTTCCGTACATCTGTGCATTAGTTAAGATTTGTGGGCATGGAAGTCACCTAAATTTCGCACATGAGAGGGGAGTACACAAGCCTTTTGCGAGCGGCAACATGGATGTCATCGTGAGACATCAATAAAAAGAATATTTCCAGACAGTGGCAAGCAAATTTCTGAAGAATGTCACCTGTAAAAAGTAATTACCCTTTTACCCTAACTCTCACCCTATCCCTTTTCTTGTAACTTTTCCCTTGTAATTACCTAACCTCAACCTTCCCTGTCCCGCAGTCTTACCCTAACCTTAACCCTCCCTTTTCCTGCTGCCTAACCCTAAGCTACAAGTTATTGGGAATTGGAAATATTTCAGATAGGGCCATTCAACAGTTACCTGTTCCCAAATGGAAATTTTCTACACTATTTCAGCCACGATACAGCTGTATGCTGTTTGACTGTGAAAAATCAGCCTAACTGGCAACTACATCCATATTATATATATATTCCATAGACAAAAAACCTTGCGGTTTAACATGTCTGATTAAGGTTTCTTGTATTGACACAAAACATAGAAACCTTTAAAACTTTACCGTTCAAACGCCAAAAAGCAATGAAATGACGACATTAAGGCTGGATTCTTAATGGACGTGTTCCTTAAGCAATACAGACATGGTATACCTCACATCCTATGGTAAGCAATACAGACATGGTATACCTCCACATCCTATGGTAAGCAATACAGACATGGTACACATCACATCCTATGGTAAGCAATACAGAAATGGTACCATCACATCCTATGGTAAGCAATACAGAAATGGTACCATCACATCCTATGGTAAGCAATACAGAAATGGTACCATCACATCCTATGGTAAGCAATACAGAAATGGTACCATCACATCCTATGGTAAGCAATACAGAAATGGTACCATCACATCCTATGGTAAGCAATACAGAAATGGTACCATCACATCCTATGGTAAGCAATACAGACATGGTACACATCACATCCTATGGTAAGCAATACAGACATGGTACACATCACATCCTATGGTAAGCAATACAGACATGGTACACATCACATCCTATGGTAAGCAATACAGACATGGTACACATCACATCCTATGGTAAGCAATACAGACATGGTACACATCACATCCTATGGTAAGCAATACAGACATGGTACACATCACATCCTATGGTAAGCAATACAGACATGGTACACATCACATCCTATGGTAAGCAATACAGACATGGTACACATCACATCCTATGGTAAGCAATACAGACATGGTACACATCACATCCTATGGTAAGCAATACAGACATGGTACACATCACATCCTATGGTAAGCAATACAGACATGGTACACATCACATCCTATGGTAAGCAATACAGACATGGTACACATCACATCCTATGGTAAGCAATACAGACATGGTACACATCACATCCTATGGTAAGCAATACAGACATGGTACACATCACATCCTATGGTAAGCAATACAGACATGGTACACATCACATCCTATGGTAAGCAATACAGACATGGTACACATCACATCCTATGGTAAGCAATACAGACATGGTACACATCACATCCTATGGTAAGCAATACAGACATGGTACACATCACATCCTATGGTAAGCAATACAGACATGGTACACATCACATCCTATGGTAAGCAATACAGACATGGTACACATCACATCCTATGGTAAGCAATACAGACATGGTACACATCACATCCTATGGTAAGCAATACAGACATGGTACACATCACATCCTATGGTAAGCAATACAGACATGGTACACATCACATCCTATGGTAAGCAATACAGACATGGTACACATCACATCCTATGGTAAGCAATACAGACATGGTACACATCACATCCTATGGTAAGCAATACAGACATGGTACCATCACATCCTATGGTAAGCAATACAGACATGGTACCATCACATCCTATGGTAAGCAATACAGACATGGTACCATCACATCCTATGGTAAGCAATACAGACATGGTACCATCACATCCTATGGTAAGCAATACAGACATGGTACCATCACATCCTATGGTAAGCAATACAGACATGGTACCATCACATCCTATGGTAAGCAATACAGACATGGTACCATCACATCCTATGGTAAGCAATACAGACATGGTATACATCACATCCTATGATAAGCAATACAGACATGGTATACATCACATCCTATGATAAGCAATACAGACATGGTATACATCACATCCTATGATAAGCAATACAGACATGGTATACATCACATCCTATGATAAGCAATACAGACATGGTATACATCACATCCTATGATAAGCAATACAGACATGGTATACATCACATCCTATGATAAGCAATACAGACATGGTATACATCACATCCTATGATAAGCAATACAGACATGGTATACATCACATCCTATGATAAGCAATACAGACATGGTATACATCACATCCTATGATAAGCAATACAGACATGGTATACATCACATCCTATGATAAGCAATACAGACATGGTATACATCACATCCTATGATAAGCAATACAGACATGGTATACATCACATCCTATGATAAGCAATACAGACATGGTATACATCACATCCTATGATAAGCAATACAGACATGGTATACATCACATCCTATGATAAGCAATACAGACATGGTATACATCACATCCTATGATAAGCAATACAGACATGGTATACATCACATCCTATGATAAGCAATACAGACATGGTATACATCACATCCTATGATAAGCAATACAGACATGGTATACATCACATCCTATGATAAGCAATACAGACATGGTATACATCACATCCTATGGCCCCTTCCTTACGCTGGCTAAAGGCTACCCTAACTTCAGCCGGCGTAAGGAAGGGGCCATACGCTCGTACAGGAGGATATGGCCGCCTAGCCCGCCCTTCCACCCTCATTAAACTACCTCCCCCCGCCCACCTACACTAACCTGAACGTAGGGACGCTGGGGGACGTCCCCTCCAGCGTCCCTACGACGCTGCTACGGACGCCCTATCCACGACTGAAAAGCCGATCTCACGCTTACGCCCGCCGTCCAAGCAACGGCGGGCATAGTTTCAGGCCAGGCTCAATGTCCGCATGGACATTGTACGGTTAGATAAGGAGCCCTATGGCACTCATAAGGTGCCTAAAAAAGGGGGGCGTGTGTACTTACCCGCCGTCCAAGCGACGGCGGGCGTAGTTCAGGATCAGGCTCAATGTCCGCATGGACATTGTACGGTTAGATAAGGAGCCCTATGGCACTCATAAGGTGCCTAAAAAAGGGGGGCGTGTTGTGTGTACTTTCCAGACTTTATTTTAAGGGTCTGCTTGCATGTTACTTTGCAAGTGAAGTGAGTGGCCCCCCCTCACCCGCCGGGAAGGCTTGATCTAGCGGGAATCCGGCATGAGAGCTACAAATGCAGTGGGTATGGAAGCCTGTTTTTTCTATAACGGAATGCAAATTACAGTTTAATAAAACTTGATGAGAATGGAAAGGAGTAAAAAAAATGTTGTAGAGCAAAAAAGCTAATTCCTCCAACAGCTATCACTTCTTTTTGGCCTTTTTCTGCAGATTACCATGTTGGTAATAGTGGTGGGCAGTATGTAAAAAACACAACCAATACCAGGGAATTAGGGATTTAAATAGTACTAGAAGCCCTATCATTAATTATTTCTCATTTTCCATTGTAACATTTCCATTCAGAGAAACTGAAAGTGATGAACATCAGGGAAATTTGTTTCCTATTTCTGCTATTACTATTTCTCCTTTCTACTAAATGAGGATACCTGAAAGACAGTGATCAGTGACTGAGGAAAAGTGTCAAAAGTGCTTCTTCGTATCTGTGTGTCCTCAAAGTCAAACTTTCCACCAAACATCTGCATCCCAAGAAGGGCAAAGATGATCATGAAGAGGAAAAGCAGGAGGAGGAGCGATGCAATTGAGCGCACAGAGTTGAGCAAAGAAGCCACCAAGTTGTTCAACGATGTCCAGTATCTGAAACACAAGTTAACATACGACAATGAGGTGAAAATTTGAACAATAGAGAACCATAGAATATATTTTTTGACACCTAGATACAGGGACAGTGGTAACAAGCCTGGCAATATATACTTTAATATTCATTGCATATTGAGGACGCTACCCAGTGATTTTGTGTTAACATTTTGTTTCCACTTATATTTTGCTTTTGCTGTAATTTTAGTCTTTCAGTTATTGTTTATTAAAAGTTATATTTTCATTTGATATATTTTTCTGCGACACATGGTTATAATGCGGATGAATGTTCCATGCTGGTAATTACCAACCTAGCTCTAACTGCGCATTGTGCGCTATAGGCCCGACTCAATTAGACGCGATGCCTAGTCACGGTGCTTTTTACGTGAATTTATATAGCGGATTTTATATCACACCTCTTAGAGGTCAGTATTAAAATCTGTGAATTTTTCTTGCCGTAATAGATGGGAATAGGTGCACTTTGGGCTTATTCCTGTCTTCGCGGTCAATTGAATTGGGCCCTATGAATATCACTGTGCGGCTATCTCTTTCCAAACTTACCTTTATTGTCTCTTGGGGCGAGATTTACTAAGCTGTGGTTTTGAAAAAGTGGAGATGTTGTCTATAGCAACCAATCAGATTCTAGCTCTCACTTTCCTATTACATACTAGAGAATGTCAGCTAGAATCTGATTGGTTGCTATGGGCAACATCTCCACTTTCCCAAACCCGCAGTTTAGTAGATCTGGCCCTAGATGTTTTTATAATAAAACACACCAGAAGAGGGCGCATATATACCAAAAGCTCAGCCTCAAAAAAGATATTCAAATATATTCCATTACGTAGGACTACCTTGGAAAAAACTCAGGTTGAAACGCGTTGGTCGTGTCAGAATCAGGAAGGTTAGCCAGATACAGAGTTGTTTGTTTCTTACCTGCATGTCCAGGGACTCCATCTCACAACAGTAAGAGTGAATATGGAACGGAGCTACCATCTGGGGAGTGATTATTTCTCCTTTATTGTATCTTTATGTTTTATAGTTGTGTCAGTCTTTTATTACGTATGATTAATAAATTGTTTTGTTTTTAAGATTTTATACATTGGGCTGTTGTCTTTCTGTTTCCTTTTCATATACTTATTTGAATGAAAAATTAGCCTTTTGGAAGAAATATCGCTGTGGGATTGTTGAATCAGTTGGCTATTTGGTGAAATTTGGTGCATGATTGATGGAATAAGAATATCTGATGAACTTTTTATGGACTTTGATCATTTGAACTGTATTTATTAAGAACATTTAACTTTTTTTCAGAGAACACCACACTTTAGCTAATTTATTGGTGGACTTTTTTCAACACAATTGACTTTTTAATATTGCGTATTTTTAATTTTTGCACATTTGGATTTGCATTTCTTATTTTTACTTTTTTATGCATTTCAATAGCAATATATTGCATATTTTTTTATGTATTTTTCACCTATCTTTACCATTTAGTACCCACTAAAAGAAATCACCTTCCTTTCTTCTTATTACCCATGTGTTTTGTTTGTCCTGTCCATGGTCACTTGGGCTGCACACCCCTTCTTTATATATACTTCATATACACATTGGATGAGCACTACTGACTGAAATTGAATTAAACTGTGAGGGGGTATCATCACAATTATGCAACTCAGATTAACTACAGTTACAGTTTACTACCTTTACAAGCCCACTTTAAGGCATTGCTATTTTATGCTCCTTAACAATATAAACCAAATTGCTCCTATCTGCTGAAAACATTATTTTCTATAAATAGGATAAGAATGAAATTTGCTCAGTCTAAATAATGGTATCAAGTATACCACCATATCTCCTTTGACATTACAGAATGAAAGCTCACGTATTTCTAGCATTATATATTCTTACCGAGTAATCTTGAAAATTCGCAGGAGACGGATACACCGCAGAACAGATATTCCGAGTGGAGACATAATGTTGCTGGAAACCAGCAACACTTCAATAAGTCCAGTGCATACCACAAAACAGTCAAATCGGTTGAAGAGTGACATGAAATACGACTGAAATCCAAGTGCATAAATCTTCAAGATCATCTCCATTGTGAACAACGCAAGTAACACCTGATTTGCAATATCTGTAGAGAAAGTAAAACATTGGAAATATAAATGGCAAGAAATCATACACATTCTCTGGGAACATAGGGCCTGATCCTGAGCTACGGCCGCCGTCGCTAGTACGGCTATTGTATACTGCGCATGCGCAGTAATTATGCAACATAATCTAGTTTGCATGTTGCATGCAACGTAGATGGCGTTGCAACATGCAACGTACATAATGTTGCAGAATTATTGCACATACGCAGTATACAATAGCGCTTAACTGCGCCCTTATATGCAATAAGGTGGGAGTTATGAATGCGGCTCATGATGGGGATACTGATGATGGGGATAGTGAGCTAGGGCCTGATCCTGAGCTACGGCCGCTGTCGCTAGTACGGCGGCCGTAGCTCTAATGCGCATGCGCCGGGCAGATGTTGTTATGGCGTCCATAGTAGCGGCGTTGGGACGCTGTAGGGGACGTCCTCCAGCGTCCCAACGCTCACGTTACTCCTGGAGGGCGGGGGGAGGTAAGTAAATCAGGCTAAGGGGGCGGGCTAGGCGACCATACGCTCCTGTGTGAGCGTATGGCCCCTTCCTTACGCCGGGCGAAGCTAGGGTAGCCTTCACCCGGCGTAAGGAAGGGGCCATACGCCCGCACAGGGGGAGTGCCAGGGGGGAGTCAGCGATGTAACGCTGAGCAATAGCACGCTCAGCGCTACATCGTTGTTCTGGATCAGGCCCATAGTATATTGCATACCTACTTTGGACATCGTGCTATACAAAAAAAGGACAATACGTAGATTCATTTAAAATACTTTGTACATTGTGATTCTGTTTTAAAGACACAGCGCCGTATTCACATATACGTTCTTGCACGGAGTTCCGTGTGTATTTTTATGATTGGATTAACTGCGCATGCGTAGTAACTTTATTTACGCTATTTACGTTGAATTTACGCACGGAAGACCATTAGGCACATACTTGGGGACATACGTGCGGAGGGGCGTGGTTGAAAGTCGCACACGGTGACGGCCGTAGTTCAGGATCAGCCCCAAAGTTACGTGAAAGTGGGTGGGGGGAGGCATTTAAATGACCATTTGAGGACGCGGTTAGTTACATACGCACATGTGTAAGCATTATACGCACTTAAATGCACACGTAAAGATAAGGGTGCCCTATGGAGGCGTAAGTCACCGAAAACCCGCCCGTGTGAGGGGAGTGTCATGGGTGTTGTCTTGCTACGTTCGTGCGTATAATTGCGTACCTTTAATAACGGATCTGTGAATACGGCCCACAGTTACTCAAAATGACGTCTTCCCTGATTATTTCATTATTCTTTATATTTGTGCTGACAATTTAATTGTAACATTGCAGTTTCGGGGCCAGATTTAAGCTGCTGGAAAGGAAAAGTGGAGATGTTTCCCATAGCAACCAATTAGATTCTAGATGGAACAGTAACTGCCAGAGGGTGATGGTCTATAAAAGCTATTCTGAAAGCTAAGGGATGCCTCTAGTTATGTGTCTGTATAGATCACCTCAACCTTGCAAGGGGTGTGGGTCCCCGCATAGAAACTCACAATTTCAAAAAACCCGATTCCTCCCAGCCAGTTGCTAACTGGCTGGGATTTCGAATGCATGTGCCTCGAGGAGGCAATGCAATCGATCCACGGAGCAGCGAGCTTTTGGTGCTCCGGAAAGTGTTAAAAAAAAGTCCCCCACGTATTCCACTAATTGTTACCCTAACCCTCCCCTCTCACTACCCTAACTCTAACCCTCCTTCCTGGCAGCCTGACTCTAACCCTCTCTCCCCTGCAGCCTGACCCTAACCCTCCCTTCCTGGCAGCCTGACCCTAACCCACCATCTCCCGCAGCCTGACCCTAACCCTCCCTACCCTGCAGCCCGACCCTAACCATAACCCTCTCTCCCCTACAGCCTGACCCTAACCTCGCAGAAAGAGTTTACTCACCTGTCCCTCGGTCCGGCGAGCGGCGGCGGAGGTGCGGCGGAGTGATCTGCTCTTTCCGAATGTGAATGGGTGACTATGCCGAACAGCATACTCACCCATTAATAAAAAAAAAAAAAGTAGAAAATCGTAACCATTCGAAATAGAGATATCCGAAAAGAGACTTTCGGATATCCCTATTTCGCAAATGGGACATTCTACGCCTTGCAAGCACCTGTTGAGTGGCCTATTTATTGTTTTGAGCTACAACTGTTTTGTATATTTACAATTCCATTTAAATATTATAGTCCAGAAAAGATGGTTGATATATGTTTGTTGTGCTCCTTTTACTATGAATTTACCAAGAAAAGAGAAAAACCTACCTTGGGCTCTTGTTAATGCTTCAGATTGATTGTGGTGTTCAGTTGCAATAGTAACAGTGTTGACAAGGATAATAATAATAACAAGCCAGTAGAAGAATCTGGACTTGACAAGGGCGCGACTTTTTCTTCGGAGCAGTCGGTGCCAGTGACGCCACTGACGGCTAGAGAAAAAAAGAAAAATAGAAGATTGAATATGCTGAGTAAATGAAATGTTATTTATTAGTTTCACTGTTTTGTATATTTAAATATTTTCGATCACTCACAAAAAGGCAATAAACTTATTGAGTCCCTCCACGTCATATAGACTGTCAGTTTCTGAACCACCTTCCTCTAACTGGGAGAATCCTAAATGGCAGAAAAGGAGAACAGTGAAGACAGGAATAGATTTTCTCCCTTTCAAATGCTAATTATTCCAACACACTTACCATCTCCTGGTTCCATATCTGGATCCATGACTTCTGCATGAGTGATCCAGTCCAAGTAACCCCGCAAATCTTCATCCATTGCCTGTTGTTCCCGCAGCTTTTGGAAAGCCCCCCGAGATTTGGCTTTCTCACGCTCCTTTGTGAACTCACTGAATAAATGCAATATGAACATTAACCAGAGCACTGAGAAATGAGAGAAGTACTACATGCTTACAATAGGAATGGCATAGAAGAGCAGTACTTTTTATTGTGCCGGTATTCAGTGATACCACCAGCGTTTCAGCAGCCCAGTCAGGTGGTTTTCTTTGTTCTCCACTTAATTGCGTGATAGAAAGGGCCGGGTACTCTGCAATCTGTAGGGCATATTATGAACTGGGGGCCTGGGGCATGACAGTTTGCTTTATTACTACAGTGGAACACTTAGTTTATAACTTTAGGTAAGTAGCAATACCTTCCTTATATATAAAATGGAACACATTAAACTCTTACTCATTCTATAGAATATGCCCGACAATCTACATTTACACATGAGGGAACTGATCCATAGCTGTATTTTAAGCCTTCGTTTCATGAGTAAGCACAGTGATTTTTTTTATACTGCGCATGTGAAGAAAACGGAGAGAGCTCAAATATAGGCTGATACACCTATCTTCACAGCTAAAACACAACCCTACAGAAGTAACACCCAGCTCAGAAACATGAATTAGTCTAATTAAAGAATTTTTATGATTTTTAATACTTTAATACCTAAATTCTTAATACCAGCACCCTGCCAGACATGTTTAATATTTTATTTTATAATTTATTATGAAGGAATTTGTTGAGTTTTTTTGCTGAAAAAAAATCTAATTAATTATGTTTAATACTTTTACAGTAAGTAAGTAAGTAAATAATACATACAATAAGTCAATTTGAATAACTGCAAATATAGATACTGTGAAATGTGCATCAGATGCTGCATAGTACGTATCAGACTATAAGCCCACACATATCTGTTTGCATGTTTCAAATGCAAACTCATTCCCTGTCCTACCTATCTAGAGTTCATACTAACATGGGGGATCACATTCTAAGTGCTTAGTGCACACCGCTGCTCTAACACTCTGGATTAGTTCTGAGATATCACACTATTTCCTGTGCACAAAAAATTCCCCCCTACTATTTTGGTTCTTCCTGACATCCCTTATTATATCTCTTATTTATGAATTGATTAATTATTCATTCTACACAGTACATTTTTAAACACACTCTGAAATGTGGTCATTTATGATTCGCTAAACATTACCGAAAAACTTTGCTGATCTAGAGAATTATGTAATAAGCCAAAAGTTTTACCCGCTCAAGACTCCAAGCACCAAGTTCAGCACAAAAAAAGAACCCAGGAGGATGAGGCTGACAAAGTAAATCCAGGGCCATTCATTACCAATAGCATCATTAACCTGAAAGAGAGAAAAACCACAAGATGTTTGAAAGAAAAATGCGTAAAGTTAAAATGATCTAAAGTTGATAATTTTGCCTGTGCTCCCGATGCCCTGCTTAATAAAGACGCACACTGGATTACTGGCCAATCTGGCAACAGACAGTGTGAGTGACCAGATCACTTTTAACACCTTTGAAACCCATCTGTGTTGTCAGAAGACGCCTTCATTTGGACTGTCTCCTGCTTTTGCTTTTTTAAACATGTTAATTACACTTTGGAACTAGTGTCACGTTTAATATTATCCATAAGGTAACTTACCTTGTCAATTCAAGAATCTATTTTTTTTCAATATGTAAGGCTAAATAACAATTTTCTTTTGGAACATAAGTGAAGAACTAAAATACAGATTTCTTGTTAGCTTACTTACAGCAAGTCATACCTTACCCAAATAATAGCTTCAAACCTCTTCTACTAACTCTAATATAATATATATAGTATATGTATATGTACAGGTATATGCTATGATGCATACAAATATATTTTCTAGGTGCTTCTGTAATATTACATATTAAGATGATGCTTAATTAGAAAAAGCTAAATATTAGTCTTTGATAATACTGTACATTCCCTTTAAGCTAACAGAGACAACTAAATATTGTGTTTGTGGACTGAATTTACATTGTACATTGCTTTAAAAGTTTTTTATTTACATTGCTATTGGAATAATTTTGAAGCATAAAATGAACCCAGCGGCTGTTGTCCATAGTAAATAAATTACT
The DNA here is from genome assembly GCA_011038615.1 of Limnodynastes dumerilii. NCBI lineage: Eukaryota > Metazoa > Chordata > Amphibia > Anura > Limnodynastidae > Limnodynastes > Limnodynastes dumerilii. The sequence goes on along the minus strand of WWET01003809.1, from coordinate 24,569 downwards.
TATCACTACTAAAGATTTCCTGATTCCTGTCATTTTGCTATAAAATTAAGGAGCAGGTAAATTGGAGATATTGCCCTGAGTAGCCAGTCATTTATTTTGTGCATTCCAGAGATAGCCAGAGGCTGATTGGTTGTTATGGCCAATGCCTCAATTTTTCATAGATGTTTGAGTAAATCTATGTTTAGTAAAGTTAGAATATTTGTCACTGTGTAGTCAGCCTCTGAGTGGTATATGGTGGTGCTACAGTGACCTCCGGGATTGCTGCTGCTATGATGCACAGAGTGAGGGGTGCCCTTGCACCCAGTGTGGTTTTGCTGCCAATGGTCATCTTCACTGTGCTCTGAAAACAAAACGATGGCATCTTTTGTGCATACAAAGCAGATGGGACTGAACGGCAGAGCTGCATTGCATGTTCTCATCAGAAATGTGCTATGGGGCCCAACGCTAGTGTGGATATGGTGACACCTCAGGGCTGGAAAAGATCTCTTAATTTTATTATAATGGACTATATAGTTAAGTATTTCTATTCCCAGACTAATTAATATAAATTGTGACAAGCAATAAAAGAAAATGTGCAAGATAGACAGTAAAATCAGACTAAATATGTGCAAGTGACTGCCAAAATAAATACTCAGAGATCTATAATATGGAGCCAAGTTTAATGAGCACCTGCTATTTTGTACTGTCACTGAGCCAAAGAACAATCCAGTTGTGAGCACTCATTTAGAAATGACATACTGACTACAGGTTAATGGTAGGAGGTTAGTAGGCAAACTGGATTAGGAGTAAATAAGGGTAAATTGGAAAGGAGAGTCTATGGTAATTAGAAAAGGAAACTGACAGTTTTGATTCCTGGTTATGTTATGGTCACATTTATTGATTTGTTTTTATTTTCGGCATAATATATTGGGCTGGATCCAGACTTAAGTAAATGCTTGAAATTAGTTACGCCTGAGCTAAACTATGTTGACTGCAGGGGAGCCATATTTCATCTGTTGCAGTATTAGAGTTGAGAGGTGATGTTTCCTATCCCAAGTCTAAATAACAGTGTGATAGTAAAGGTATGAATGCTGTAAAAGGGGGCATGGTTAACCCATTGGGGGCATGGTCAACCCATTGGGGCCACAGATCCAGGTTTAAAACACTTTATACTTATGCTATATATATATATATATATATATATATATACACACACATACTTTTATTTATATATA
>WWET01003809.1:0-10728 GCA_011038615.1 Limnodynastes dumerilii | reverse complement strand
GGGGGCCCGGCGGGGGAGGGGGGGGGGGGCCCGTGTGGGGGGTCTGCACACGGGCCCCTTCATTTCTAAAAACGCCCCTGGCCCCAGCCTTGCCAATTTGTGAAACGTTTGAAGTAAGTGCGACTTTTTATGAACAACATATTTTTGGGCAAAAAACTAAAGGTTTCACTGCAAGTTAAATACATTAATTTATTATAATAATGCATATTTAACATTAAAACTTACTATTTATACAATGTTTAGTTATATGAGAAAAAAACTACTTCAATAAAGAATTGGAATACAATAGTAAGTTATGTCTGTGCTTTGTAAAAACAGGTGTGTTATATTTCAGCAATTTCCTAATTAGTCTGGTTAATATTACACTTTTCCTTAGCATGTAAATAAGGAATTTTCACTGGTAAATCTATTATAAATGTGGTTTATAATGTATGTATCCTTACCCAACAGATACAATGGTGAAGTCAAGTATATTCCAGCCATTGCGGAGATAAGCATCCGTATGCAGTATAAATCCATATGCTACAATCTTCAAAAACGCTTCAATTGTGAAAATAAATAGGAAGATGTACTCAATTTTTTCCTAATAAGTAAAAACAACCAACAGAAATTCAACATTTCAAAAAAATGTTTAGTTTATTGTTGATATATAAGAAAATTAGAGGCTAAATAAATTAATATTACCAAGACAGCATTGGTGGAGTTGGTGTCATCCTCTGGCATAGGCAGGTAGATGGCTAGTGCAACGCAGTTTGCAAAAATAGTGAGGAGGATTATTATTTCAAATGGTCTGTTGTCCAGAAGTCAAAGGAAATACATTATGCAGCACATAAATATACAGTATTGTATTTCTTTAAAAAATAGTGACACTAATATACACATAACAATTATTTTGGGTGGTACTGGTTTAGGAGATCTGCTATTGATAAAGACATCCAAGATTACTTTCATTTTGCTATAGTGACTTTATGGTTGAAGAGATGCTTTACAAGTATTAAAATAAGAATTCCAATGAAATATTAGGATTTTATATAATAATGATAACTAAATCTAGATACTCGACTTTAAAAAAGTGGTTAGAGCTAGGAGGAGTGGAAGGAGATATAAAGAGTTATGGTGAGCACTACGGTACTTAAAGGGTTACACTTGATGGGGCTGATTCAGAGATGCGATTGCGAAAAGATCGCAAATATACGCATCTAAGGTTAAGATCTTAGCAGGTTCCAGCCCACTGCATAAAGAGTCACTCCCCTTGCAAACAGCGGTGGATCTTAAACTTAGACCACCATTGACTAGCCCTAACTCTGCGCTGGCAGTTGAGATCTTAAGTGACGTAGTAGCGTATATTTAAGATCCCAAGTGTCAGCCCGCGCCCACTTTCCCTAATTTCCCTGCCTCCCCCGCCCATTTCCATGCAAATCCTTAAGATCTTAAAGATTCGCTGCACTTAAGATCTTAAGTGCTTGCGATCGATTCACACTTACGATCTTAGCAAATTTACGCTCCTAACCGCTACGTACATGGCGTTGCACTATTACTACGCATGCGCAGTTTTGCGAATTTTCTAAGATCCTAAATATACACTCCTAAGTGCCGTGGAAATCGTATCTCTGAATCAGGCCCTATATCACCAAGTTTCACAATCACTAATTCAGAGGTAGTATAGTGGCCACCATAGTGTAGGCAACTTTCACTAGCCATTTAAGAATGAGACTACCATCTGGTTTAAACTGTTAGAATAAAATGTGTAATGTTGCCTGGAATTCAGAGACTAAACTATACATTGTCTACTAACTCCTATAGATACTGTTTTTATAGAATCTATATAAGCCCTGGGATAAAAAACAACTTGCCCAAATGATGAGTTACAAGGGGAAGGAAGGGGGGATTAATGTCACCAAATGTTGTTTTTTTATATGTCTTAGTGGTGTCATTATTTATTTAGTTTTTAAGCTTTACATATAACTTAAAAAATAAATTTCTTAGGCATTTATTAAAAAAAGAAAATATGGAATTGTTAGTTGTTTAGGGATATAGTAGGTTAACATTTAATTTTGACTTGTGTAATGCATTATGCATGTAACTATAAATGGTTTGTACAAAAGCATACTTAAGTGATGACTATATACTAAAATCTAGCAATGTCTTGTCTTAGGATAGGATACTTCCATTCCACGATGTTTATGCAGCCTTTCCTGAAGGGATTCTGAAGACCAAGGCAGAATAATGCGCGAGGGGGTCGAGGGGACGGGGGCACTAATGGTTTCTTCTTTTTCTTCTGTGCTCCTTCCTCAGCTGTTGCGCCCCTTTGATCCATTTTTTCTGTCACACTTTACAGTTTTGCTTTCGTTTTCTTTAAGTTTATAACAATATCCTGAAAAAACATAAAAATAATAAACATTATTTGTTTTAAATGTATATAAGATTTATCCATTTTTATTTTGAATAATAGCAAAAACATAACAAAAAACATATATTGCTAATTTATTATGTTTTGCTTTGTGATTTTACTAATGAAATGAAATATATAATTAGTAACATAAGGTCGTATTCACACCTAAGAGTGAGTTAGGTGTGGACAGATTCGTACCTAACTCAGTCGTTCAGCCCCTAACCAGCCCCCCGTTTTTAGACACCTTATGGCACTTAAGACTGCCACAGGGCTACCTTAACTAACCTTAAGAAGGAAACTGCGCACAGAGAATGCCTCTCCTCGCCTAACTGGTACGTAGATTTTTTAAATGTACTACTGCGCATGTGCAGAACTTACATTCTTACAATTATGCACCTAAGAATCCGGAGGTTCTTAGGTGTGAATCCTCTTCATAATGATTTTGTTACATTAGTAACATAAGAGAAAAAGGGAAAAAAAACAAAACATTGGACCAGATCCAGATTTCCAAAAAGGGAGAGTTTTCTGATCTGCAGGAAAATGCTCCCTTCTGGAAAGCAGTGCATGCACGGGAGCCACTTTTCCATGACCGATCTAGATCATCTGGATCCAAAACTCCATCCTGGTTTAAAATCTGATGATGGGATGTGACCTTCAAAATGTAGCATACAACTGACATTGGCCTGTATTCAAGCAGAAGCTTCTTAGGTGCAGAGTTTTGGTAAATGACCTACTATGCATGTGTACGCAATTTACGTACCAGTTAGATAGGGCTGGATTGAGACTTAAGAAGGATTGAAATGAAGGACCTGATTCACACTTAAGAATCTTCTTAAAATAAGAACTTAGGACCTGATTCACACTTAAGAAAGTTCTAAAAATAAGAACTTAAAGTTACGCCTGGGCAATATCATGTTGTTTTTGGGGGAAGTCAAGTTAATAGCATTCTTTGCATGCAGGAATACATCTTCGAATAGCTTGCTGCACATAGATACTGACCAGCTTTAGTATTACACTGTTATTTAGACATGGTCTGGAAATTATCACCTCTCAACACTAGCGCTCACACGATGAGATGAAATATGACTCCCCTGCAATCACCATGCCCAGGAGTGACTTTAAGTTCCTGGGCTAAACCATGTTGATTGCAGGGGGAGTCATATTTCATCTGTTGCAAACAGAACTAGTGTTGAGAGGTGATAATTTCCAGACCATGTCTAAATAACAGTGTAATACTAAAGCTGGTCAGTATCTATGTGCAGCAAGCTATTCAAAGATGTATTCCTGCATGCAAAGAATGCTATTAACTTGACTCCCCCCAAAAACAACATGATATTGCCCAGGCATAACTTTAAGTTCTTATTTTTAGAACTTTCTTAAGTGTGAATCAGGTCCTTAATTCCTGATTCACACTTAAGAAAGTTCTAAAAATAAGAACCTAAAGTTACTCCTGAGCAAAACCATGTTTAAGAATCTTCTTAAAATAAGAACTTAAAGTCACACCTGGGCTAAACCATGTTGATTGCAGGGGAGTCATACTTCATCTGTTGCAAACAGTACTAGTGTTGAGAGGTAATATTTCCCAGCCCAAGTCTAAATAACAGTGTAATAGTAAAGCGGGTCAGTATCTGTTTTCAGTAAGCAATTCAAAGATATATCCCTGCATGCAAAGAATACAATTAACTTGACTCCCCCCGAAAACAACATGGTTTTGCCCAGGAGTGACTTTAAGTTCTTATTTTAAGAAGATTCTTAAGTGTTAATCAGGTCCGAAGAGAGGAAAGTTACTTCTGGGATAAACCATGTTGATTGCAGGGGAGTCATATTTCATTTGTTGCAAACAGTATTAGAGATGAGAGGTGATATTTCCTGTCTCAAGTCTAAATAACAGTGTAATAATAAAGCTGGTCAGTATCTGTGTGCAGTAAGCAATTCAAAGATATATTCCTGCATGAAAAGAATACAATTAACTTGACTCCCCTGCAATCAACATGGTTTTGCCCAGGTGTAACCTTCCTCTCTTAATTTCAAGTTCCTTCTTAAGTCTGGATTCAGCCCATAGACTGCCTCCGTGCGGTCTTTAAAGGCCGCATGGAATAGTTTAGTTAGAAAGAGACGGTCTTAAGCCACCTCAGGGAGTGTTTAGGAAGAAGTGGGAGGGGGAAGAAATTTAAATTAGCCAGGGAGAGCGGCACAGTAATAAGGAAGCCCTATGGCACTCATAAGTACCATAAGGCACCTAAGAACAGGGGTAGGGGATAGGGGCAGGACGGGTGAGTTAGGTGCAGATCTGTCCGCACCTAACTCACTCTTAGGTGTGAATACAGCCCAATGTGAATAAGTAAATGTTTTCATAGTTGAGTAAAGCCAGATATTGTGTTAGCTAATAGGAAGTATTCGAAGCTAAAAGAAAAAAAAGATAGAATATTGCATTCAAATATCCTAAAAAAAACCTAAGGCATCCACGCGTTACACTAGACTCTTGGATAGTGATGTGCAGAGACCGGACACAGAGCAGTATACTCAGACGAGTTCTGCGAGCCACAGCCCTCTTCTTTCCTGCTATTGCTGTGTATTAGCTGAAATGTGTCGGGGAACTTGTCAGTCTTGCAGGTCTGGACTGCGAACTTTTCTACACATTTGCTGGAACTTCCCCAGATGAATTCCCTTCTGGGTCAAGGAACTTACTTCCCACATTTATTGAGTTGCACGCACATCCCAAACTCTCACTACAAAACGTCACTTCTGCAACATCTAAACAGCGTGGCTAACAGCAGTAATACCTGTCCATTGTTGGTCCACTGTCACCCCACCCCTGAGGGAGAGGTTTGCCAAGATTGACCTATGTATGTCAATGGATGACTTTGGCTAAATTAGACATCTATCCAGGACCATGTTCCTGAATATATATTGCAACATGGTAAACATAGCTCGAGTTTATAGAAACCCAGATACAGTATACAGCACAATCATAATACTCTCTCTCCCTCTGCCCTGTCCTACTGAAGGATATTTTACCCTCTCCCTTTTGGCGTCTAGATTGGATTTAACATCACCTCTGACACCTTGGAGCCATTACCTTACTGTACATATAGCTCTGTCCTGACTTTCCCCCTTCCCCCACTCAGTCCCTCTGCTTGAGTCTCCCAATCTTTAAATTGTTTGTCAGCTGGTTAAAGCATGATATTCAAAATGAGAAAACCATGTATACAACAAGGTCAATGTTACTGTAATCTTTATCTCTGTAACTGTATGCACGTGCTTGACAAATATAACAAACATACAAAGAGAGTATTACAAAAAATACAGTATTTTAAATATAAAAACAGTTATCTCAAGAAGCAATTTAGTGAAATGGACAGATACAAGTCACAAAAATGCAAAATAATAAGGCTTTGGGTACCTTCATTTCTACTGAAAAAATGTAATTGATTGAAAAGAACTGCCTGTATTTACTTAAATTCAACAGTATATAGCTATCAAGTCTGATACAAAGGGCATTCTAAAATTTCAATTTCAAAACTGTATATGGATTTTTTTGCTAGAAAATTGTGTATTGTATTTTAATGAAATACGTTTATTTTTACTAGTAAGTGTAAAAGACGCAGAAATTTAGAGAATATAAGGTTTACGGAAAAGTGCATCATGAGCAGGAAAAAGCATATGAGAAACAAAATTGCCTATGTGTAGAGAATATTTCACAATTTATATATGTGTGTTCAACCACTGTTTTCTACAAGTAGTGTATGTTGTATATATTTAATGAAATTATACTGACGTTACAAATCAATTTAAAATAAATCAAAACTCATTGGTGTATCATTGAGCAACTAGTGGCTGGATGAGTGTTGAGAGAACAAAGCAGGTGACCTTTCACACACTATCAGAAGGCGATGATTCATTAGTATTACATGCGACACACTTAAACTGCCATTAAGACTTTGTTGGAGATATACAACACTGTTTCAGGGGCTTTCTTACAGATTAATGTTCATTGGTCTTAAGTGCAGATTTCCTATGTTTTTGGAATACAATTTTTATTATTACTTGCCTTCTTTTTATTGTGCATGTAAATACTGACTCAAACAAAAAATGTAATAAGAATAATATGAATAAGAAAATAAAGTTGGAAATTTGAGGATTATTTCTGATATGTCATGAACAAGTAATAAAAAGAACAAGTGAAATTTAAATGTAAATTAATCACCTTTTTGCTGATAAATAGCTAATAAAGAACTTGGCCATCAATTCGAAGTCAAAGCACAATGTGACATACCCAAATGTGCCATCTATCATAAGGCCATCTATCATAAGGCCTGTGGCCTATGCCAAGGCCTCCAGAAATGGAGCATGTAGAGCACTGTGAGGATCTGTCTGTCTTGACCCAACCTTTGAATCTCCATGTACATCTCAAAGAAAACTCAATGACCTTGCCTGAGATTTAAACCTGTCTAAAAGGCAAGCAGAACTTTTGGGCTCCAGATTGAAAAGCTGGACTCTCCTTCACATTAAAACTAAAGTATATTTTTTCAGACAAAGGCATACTGACTTTAAGGATTTCTGTGTGAGTGGGACAGCAGAGACTGGGCAAACCATTATGTTCAGTAGCAGTGAAGGCAGTACAGCGAACATCGTTAACACTTGGAGTGAAGAATGTTGTCATTGCCTCACTTAATGATCCAGAGAAAGCCACCCCATATAAAGTTGGGTCTTGCAAAGAACTTCATCAAAGCACAGTGTGGGCTTGATTTTACCAACCTAAGACAGAAATTACTGAGGGTCAGTGTGGCAAAGCTCAAAGAGGGGATCTTTTTAGGTCCTCATATAAGAGAACTGATGCTCAATGGCCTGCTTATTCCTGTTGAAAAAGCTGCTTGGGAGGCTCTCAAGAGCATTTGCCAGAACTTCTTAGGGAACCATAAGGCAGACAACTACAAAGAGTTGGTGGACATTCTCTTAAAATCTTATAAGATCATGGTGTATAGCATGTCTCTAAAAGTCCACTTCTTGGACTCACACCTCCAGCCAATTTTTGGGAAGTCTGTGATGAACATAGTGAACTGGCTGCAGCAGCTGATTGGAGTCTGTGAATAGTCGTCAGTCACTATTCAGGCTATAGCGTTGGTCTCTTACATCTTAACAGTTCTCTACCCTGTTCGTTTGTCTGGTGCATTTGTATCTCTTGTTGGTTGTTGTTTGTCGCTGTGTCTCCTATTGTGCTCCCTCCGCTTACCTTGACTCCTGCAATCTGTCATTCTGGTTCCTAGTCTCTATTGTCTGTCCTCCCCTGTCGGTTGTGTCCTCAAGTGTGTGTGTAGCAGGTGCAGCTTGCTGCATCTGTTACCTGCTCTGGGTTACCTGTCTCTCTGATTACTCTCCTGCTGAGAGCTCTGTGTGTATTCCATCTCACTGTTTCTGAGTATTGTCAACTTACTCACTCTGTTGTTTAACTTCCATTGGGATATCATTTCATCTTGATGTGTGCTCTCTCTCTGAGTCTTAAGTTATTCCACCTTTCATCAGTGTGTTGTTGCTTTTTGAGTCCATTCCACCTGACTCCTTTGGCAGTCTCCTTGCTTATTTCACCTGATTGCTCTATTTTGCTCTCTGGCTTTTGTCTCTGTCTTTACACCTGCTCTATAACTCCTTAACCCTGTATTCTGAGTCACTTGATCACTTGAGCCCACTATAACAGTTTACCACTGGGGGTTATCATTGGGGCTTGCAATCTGTTAGGGGTTTGCAGCCAAGTCTTTCCCCACCATCAGGGGCTCCAGTGAAAACCAGGCTCCAAGTTAGACTCCGTGCCATTGTGTGGATTTCACTCAGAATCATTACATCCCTACCCCCATACCGGAATCTATTCCTTCTGTCCGAGATCTCCCAGAGGGAAGAAATAAAAAGTAAGCAACCCCGGTTTTAAGACACCCTTGATTTATGTCCTATTCTGATCCCATTTGCCCTATTCAATCAGTCCCAGTAAATCAAGCCATCCTTATTTAGTAACTGCGTAACTTCGGAAACTGCCAAAATGTTTGATTATGGCTTGCAGCTAGAAAAGGTAGTTATTAGTAAATGTAAATTTTATGCTAGCCTGGCTAACATAATTAATGCTAACAGTGATAATAATAGTTGTAAATAGGGCCCTTTAACTTTTGAAGCAGCTGCTGAGCTTCTGCTTATTTTAGTTTCAGTTTACTGTTCATAGCTGACAGGAGCGGGAACCAGTGTGGTCTTCTGCTGAAGTCATTTACTTTGATAGATGGATGTGCTGTATATCTAGAAATGCTTTGTTGCATACCAGTCACCAGTCACACAGTTATTTCATTTACAGAGACCTGTCTTTCCATAACAGGGCTTTCTTGTCCACAGAAATACATATCACTAAAGATTGTTTTGCACATAATTCTCTGTATAGAGACTTACAAAATTTGTGTGAAAATTCCAGGAGTTCTGTAGTCTCTGAGATCAATCTGGCACCTACAATTATGCCATAGTCAAAGTTACATTGATCACAGTTCTTTGCAATTCCGGTGTTAGATGTAAAAGACAACTAAACCTTTGAATAAACAACTGAATGATTTTTGAACTGTCGGACTGATCCGGTATCAAACATATAGGTTTAAAAGTAACCCAGATGCAAGCATAAGTATGGCATCTGGATTCATATGCAAGTGCCACAACCACATAATAGCCACTCACAACACAGATACATAATGCAGACATTGGATCTCCAGTGATCCAAACTAAGATGCAGAGTTATGTCACTGTAATTTATAAAGGAAATTTTTGTTTTGCTTTGTGTGATCATTCACAGTTTATTAACAATGCAAATATCATAAAAATACAAGACTGGTTCCTAACTTTATTTTGGATCAGCTTTGTGAGTATAGGATGTGCAGACATCAACAAATGCAGAGCCTCGATATCTGCCCATCCGTGTGATCACTGTGCCGACCTTCCCCCCATCCAGACTGAGGCCTCGTTTCCTGCAATGGTCTCATATAGCTGGAGTCTCTGGTGTCAATGCAGCCAAGGTTTAGTCATCCCTTGTGGTTTCTGCAAATGTTTGTGTGTAAACTCTGCAAACGTATGCTAATATTAAGGTCCGAGCTGAACTCATTTGTGTGAGAATGGCCCTGCTGTACAGGGCCGCCATCAGGGGGACAGAGAGGGTGCCCTGGATAGCCCCAGGCCTCCTCTCTGTCCTGCCTAGGACACTAGTAGAAAAATTGCTTTGTTTCTTTTCCCCTCCGGGGATCCTCGGCTCAGACACTGACAGGTTGTCAGTGAAGCCTATGAGTCATCACTAGACATCGGATTATATGCACTATCAAAATGCCAAAATATGCATGCAAATATGCACTAAAAAAAAGGGCGAAATATGCACAAAATATGCACAATCAAAATACTATTTATTATTAGAATTAATGTTTATTTTCACAATATATGGGAAGCAGTACTCACATGTTGATCGATCTGGTATTTTTTTGATGAAGGTATTCGCTTGTCACAAACCTTGCAGAAAATCACAGTGCCGTCGTAAATTGGCCTGGGTAATTTTTATCCAATTTACCCAATTTATTCCATTAAAGTCTGGGTATTTTTTTTCACTGGCGGCATTATTTCAACAAAAATATGATTTTCGTAGGTTAACAAACACAGCGAGCAACTGAAGCAACGAGTGCCGTACTCCCTTCCCCCCCACGCACGCCGCATCCTGCCAACACTTTTGCCTAGTGCGAGCCAGCAGATCGGGCTCAGTGCGCTTGCCGAGTGCGTGTGAGGCGCACGTCACTGGCTGCGGCCCGCCACCGTTCCCGCGTAAAACAACACGCCTAACACATTTAACTACTGAAATAAGCACTGATAATGAAAAAGTACTAAAATATGCAATAATGTTATAAAAATAGCGTTTTATCCATTTGCATATGCAAACATGCAAATGCATATAATCCTATGTCTAGTCATCACAGAGACAGAGACGGAAGTCTCCAGCTCTAGCGATGACTCATTCACACTGTGAGAGAAACTCTCTCTCACAGTGTTTCATGTGACCTCCCCAGCTGCTGGATAAGGTAAGAATTGTGGGTTGTTAGTTTTTTTTTTTTTTCATCAATAATTTTTATTGAAAGAATTTTATATGACTTTCAAAGGGAGGGGGATACAGAAAAGAAAGGAGGGAGGGAGGGGAAGAGTACAATACATGTATAACAATACAATGCAAATTGGGAACAAATATCAAAACCTTTTAGCTCATTAACTCTTATGGTCTTGGAACTCAAGTTAACAGACATCCAGAAAGGGGGTCATCAAGGCGCCGCACATCAGAGTAC
>WWET01003808.1:101656-145838 GCA_011038615.1 Limnodynastes dumerilii | reverse complement strand
ACAAAAAACAAGACCTGGCCTGGCACTCTAGCCATTACTCAGTTACTAATCATGATCTTCTATCTTTAAAATAAAAGTCAGAGAATTAGTTACAAATATCTGCAGATATGTGATATAAGCCACCCGCCAAAGGCTTCTCAACATGGCCTGGCACTCTAGCCATTACTCAGTTACTAATCATGATCTTCTATCTTTAAAATAAAAGTCAGAGAATTAGTTACAAATATCTGCAGATATCTGATATAACCCACCCGCCACTTACAAGGCTTCTCTGTTGGGTGGTCCTAACTCTAAACTTTAGAGTCCCAATTGTGGGTCACATATCAAATATCTTTCTAAACTAAGAGCTCACCTCTTATGGAGATCCCCAAGTTTCCAAAACAGACACTCTGAGACTGCATCCCCTCTCAGCTGCAATCCCAGACAGGCTTTAAAACACACATGCAAGATAGAGGTTGCTTCAAATCAGTTTATAAAGTAATTTATATTGCAGGTGCACAAGGCAAGGGGAATTTGCACAAAAAACAAGACATGGCCTTGTCCTTGTCAGACTCCGGGCGGAGTCTGCTTTCACCCTGGACCCTCTATCCGTGTATACTCCTGGCAGTATTTGAAGATAACGGTTATCTGGAATCTGTGTCTGAGGACGCATGGACTTGTTTACCACTGTCGCCCACTGGAGCGGTGATTAAGTAACGCGCGTTTGAATCAAAATTTGTTTTTGGTTCCAACATTGATGGTACGCCTCTGTGTTTTAGTTTGTGTCAAAGTGTTTCTGTGTAAATCACATTAAAGATTGTCTGCACCATGAAGTGCCCCCTTTTACAAAGTTTCAAGTTTGAACCACAGGACTTAATTGAGCACACCTGCTCTTTGCTTCTATATATATCCTACTTCTGCATATAAAAGGGAACAAAAAGAGAAAAGTTAACATAAAGTTCATTTAATGTAATAATAATAGTGAATGAAAGTGAAAGTGAGTTGTACTAAAGGAGATGCTTAAGTTGGTGTTACAATTGTGCATCAAACTGTGGAAATTTAGGAGCCTATTGAGCAGTATTGAAACATGGTGATCTATTGTGGAGAATCATATCTACAAAAAATAATGCTTTTAGTAGTGCCTTAATTTGGGTATTATTTGGAATAAGTGCAAATAAATCTACTTCACATTAAGGGACATAAACCAAAAAAGAATTTTGAACAGTTCAGTTAGTGAAAGATTACCTTATATTATTACTTTAATACCATGATTTTTGTTTTTACAAAAATCCTAACACTAATGCTTGATGTACTATTAATGTACTTCAATTAATTAAGAAAGTAACATAATACTAGGGATGAGTCTATAAGGTTTCTCAGCAACTAAAAGCTTTTTTTTAATAAATGGAAATTTAATTTCTTATTTCAAATTTTATCAGTTTATAAATAGCTTTTTTCTTTTATTAATTGTTGCCTTATAAGAGCAATTATGTATTCTATTTTCACTTTTCAAAGGCTATCCTGTACCATGCTATAAATAATAATTACCTTATTATCTCTGAGTGTTCTGTGAGCATACCCTTAAAATCATGTAGCATAACCACTGTAGTTGAAAAAGAGAAAGTTTCCTTATGTCCTTTACATCTCTGGGGACTCATTGTAGCAGCACTACCTTGTTTGTAAGTAAAATTGTTTATCAATATCTTTGAACAGAAAATTAATGGTATTTGCACCATAGAGGTATTTTCTTCCTTATGTTTATACTGAGCACCGAGTTCCAGTAAGCGGTAAACTCTGACCGTCGCATCATTAAGACACTTAACACTGAACTATCAAGGGCATAAAAGCACATTTCTGCTGCCTATAACCTGGGCATAACAGTACTTATCTTCCTATATTTACTACTTCATACTACATCCCAGCCATTCACTAATAGACATTAGGACAGTTACACTCATCTATGCAGCTATTTCATTGGAGTAACCACTGGGTAAATAAGGATAAAGTTTATAGAGTATCCACTTTTTAGAGACTAATCTTACTTTGGACGCTAACTCTATTTCCACTATATTAATGTTATTTTATTTATTTATTTTGGATGAATACATTGGGCTGGATCCAAAAATAGCTTGAAATTAAGAGAGGAAAATTACTCCTGGCCTAAACCATGTTGATAGCAATATGGTGTTGCATGTAGTATTAGAGTTGAGAGGTGATGTTTCCTATCCCAAGTCTAAATAACAGAGTAATAGTAAAGCTGGCGAGTATCTGTGTGCAGTAAACAATTAAAAAATATATCCCTGCATGCAAAGAATACAATTAACTTGACTCCCCCTGAAATCAACATGGTTTTGCCCAAGTGTAACCTTCCTTTCTTAATTTCAAGCTCCTTATTAAATCTGGATCCAGACCATTGTGGCTGAGTTTATCATTTGTGAAACATAGTATCGGTATTACAGCACTAGTATTACAGTTTTTGACAGAGTGGACCAGCTCTAGAAGAGAAATCAGTCAAACTGCTGCATGCAATATAGACTTTAGAGGTAAAACTTTATATCAAGGAAGGTCTATAAGGAGAGCTATCCAATAAAAAACATTCGAGTTCAGTTTTACATGAAATAATTTTGACAGTTTCTTGTGTGATGTATGTGCACATTATTCTTTTATTTTAGATTGCTTTTAGATTTATTATTTATTTATTAACAGGTTTTTATATAGTGCTATCAGATTACGTAGCGCTTTAGAGGGAATATTTCACATTCACATCAGTCTATGCCCAATTGGAACTATATTCTAAGTTCTCTAACACAGACACACACACATAACACACGGGAATTAAAAGCATGATCTCAGCGCTGTGAGACACAAGTGCTACTCACTGAGCCAGCAGTATGTAACAGGATTTGGATACATAGGGCTCTATTTACTAACTTAATTTCCGGGTGATAATGGCTGTTTTAATACTAAAACGCTCATTATCACCTGAAAATGAACTTTTAAAAATTTACTAAACTGCATTCGCCATGGAAATCTACTGTTTCCATGGCGATGCACAAACACTTTGTGAGGCTTCGGCAGCCCGTTGATCTTGACGGGAGCCGAAGCAGTATTAAAAGTTACTATCCCTCACTGCCGAAATTCTGATTCGGCAGTGAAGGAAAAAATAACGCCATCTGAGGATGGCGTTATTGACTTCATGCCAGCAATCTCCCCATATTCCCCCCTTTTCCTCCCCCTAATAGCCGTTATTAGGGGGAGGAAAAGCGGGGTATGTGTGGGGAGACCGCTGGTATGATGGAGGATGCGGTCAACTTAAAAAAATAAAGATAAACATTAAAAACGTTTATAACAGTTAAAAAAAAAGACAAAACTTACCTGTCCGGCAGACGCGTCCGACTTAGAAGACTTCGGCCCAGATATGAAGACCCTGCGCATGCGCAGTGGTTTTTCATATTTGGGCTGAAAATTTTCAGAGTGCGGCTGTGAAGTCTCTGCGCATGCGCAGGCACTTCATTCGATATGAAGTGCCTGCGCTGCGGGCAGAGCACTTCGAGGGACTTTGAGGGACCTTGGTGGAGGGGTGAGGATTGGTAAATATTTAAGGGGAAGCTGCCAGGCTCGCCGCGAACACAGGCGAGCCTGGAGCAGCTTCCCTTCGGGGGAAATTTTTTTTTTTGTAAATATAGCCCATAGTGTATGTGGAACTCAAATGATAACTCAGAGTTAAGAAACATCTGGACAGCAAGCTTGATAAGTAGGGATTACTACAGAGTTGTCAACAGAATAGAGGGAATGGGTGGGTAGCTTCTGCTGACAGGTGGAAATATATTCAGCTCTGTTTTTGAAAGATTGCGTTTGAGATGATGGGATAGCATCCAAGATGAAATGTCAGAAAGACATTAAGTTACACAGGTCAAGACAGTTGGTGAGATATTAATAGTATATAAGTAAAACATATGTCATCTACATAGATATGATACTGAAATCCAGATGACTATGGACTTGATCCAGGTGTGAAGTAACTGTTTTCCGTGTGGTCTGATCATAAAATCTTCACTTTTGCATTTTGCATTGATGCATTTGAGCAGCCAAAATTACAAACCACTCAATCCAAACTTCTTTCTTTTGACAATTCAGTTATCTTCCAACAGGGAATTGGTTGCACTGGGAGGTGTTATTTTAATGTTCAGTATAGGAGGGTATTCGTAGGTTGACCAATCCACCCTTCCGGTGGAGGATAGAGATCTAGAGATCCAGTCCAATATTAGTTGTCCAAGGGAAGTGGTAGAAATAGAGGAAAGCGATGATCCTAGGAATGGACTTTGTAATATTCAAACAAATAAAGAAAAGGCAGTGGAGGTGGGTCCAAATAATTGAACAGACAGAAAGATCAATTTCAGTGAGTATGTAAACCAAGAAACCATTTTAATGAGAAATATATATATAAAGCACATAAATGCATAAAACTGATCAAACAGTAAGTATTTCCCGGTTTAATATTTAGAAACATTTAACAATGTAATTGTTAATACAGTAATGTATTGGTAGTTGTATATGTATTGTATATGTATTGATGAGGAACTTGCATTTCAATGCCTTCCACAAACTTTGAGTTGTGTTATTTTAATTCATCATATTCTGCCAAGAATCCAATTAAGTGTTGCTTTTTAAATTGTTGTCTAAGCGTTTTGTAAGTTGTTCCCTTTATGTGTTTAATTGTTTAAGTCTGAAAGCATAATGCTAACCTTGAAAGAAAACAAATGCCAAACAAATCTGCAAGCATTATGACAGGATACATGGACAAATCAATTGTTTGATAATCTCAGAGACCTTGAAATGCATATTGGCAATTCATTCTCTCGGCTAGACAGCATATAATTGTTGTATACCAAAGAGTGGAAAAACTTGTGGAACTAAGACAGACTGAAGTTTTGTATTTACAAAGTCTAAGCTTACATTCGTTTTTAAGTTTTCCTTGTCTTTTTTAACCTTAACAGGAATAATTGCTATTAATATATCTGTTATAATGTTGTAACAATAATAGCAATTGCTTTGGTGGAAAATATTCTGACCTTGTACATTTTACTTGTACACCTATTTTACCAAGTTATGTGAGCTATAGGCATTGTGGTTATAGTCTGAATTATGACCTTAACTCAAAAATGGAACCAGAGAAGCTAACAGTACTTGGCATATTTTAGTGTCATCTGCAAAAATGGAAACTTTGCTCTCTAAACTGTTACCAAGGTCATTAATAAATATATTTAAAAGGAGTGGTCCCAGCATGGAACCTTGAGATGCACTGCTTAAAACTTTTGATCAATTAGAAAATGTTCCATTTATCACAACTTTCTGTTCCCTATTCTCCAACCAGTTTTTGACCCAAGTACAAAAATTGTTTCCTAGACCCAGTTCTCTTATTTTGTGGAACAACCTCTTGTGTGGCACTATATCAAAGCCTTTTGCAAAATCTAAGTAGACCACGTACACTACAATACTATGGTCTAAGTTCAAACTAGCTTCCTCAGAGAAGCTAATTAGGTTAGTTTGGCATGACCTATACCTCACAAATCCATAGTGATTTCCAATTAATAATTTTATTGCACACCAAGTACTACTGAATATTATCCCTTAGTATTCCTTCCAGCAGTTTCCAAACTATTGATGTTAGACTTACAGGTCTAAAATGACATGGTTATGATCTCATTCCCTTTTTAAACAATGGTACTACATCTGTTATAAACCATTCCCTTGGTACAGAGTCTGATTAAATTAAATCTATAAAAATTAAGCATAACGGTCTAGCAATTTCTGAGTTTAGCTCCATAAAAACCCTTGAGTGTCTTAATTTTTTTCAATCGCCTTTGTACTTCTTCCTTTGCAAAAAAAAGTATTATGTAATGGCACAGTTACATTTTCATGTATTATTCCTACCGTTTGTTTCTCTCTAGTAAATACTGAAGAAAAAAAAGTGTTTAATACCTCTGCTTTTTCCTTATCATCATTGATCAATCCACCCATTTAACTTTTAAGAGATCTTATAATGTCTTTTCTGATCCTATTGCCTTTTTTATACTTGACATTTTTAGGGTTTGTCTTACTTTCTTTTGCAACTTGTTTTTAATTTTCTATTTTTGCCAATCTGATTTGCTTTTTGCATTTTTATTACATTCCTTACAGATATGGAAGAACTCCTCAGTCCCTTCAGATTTTTGCATATATATTTCAACATTTTGAAGACAGACCACTGTATTTTTTCCTTCAAAAATTGCATTCAAGTCTATGCCTTTTATAGATTCTTTTAACATTTTAAAATGTGCCTTTCTAATATGTACAGTCTTAGTTGATCCCTTATACTGTTGCTTCTGGAAACTCATTTCAAATATGATCATATTATGATCACTGTTTCCCAAGTGCTCCCGTACTTGAATATTTGAAATAACCTCTACATTGTTTTTATTATTAGCTCCAGTATAGTCCGGTTCCTAATTGGTCCACTACTATTTGGTACATGTAATGGTCTTTTAGCATGCTCAGAAACCTAGATATACAGTGGGGTGGTAGTGTCCATGCTGATATACCAACAGTAGTGAGAAAAAGCGGTCAAATTCCTACTCACACTTCATTTTCTTGTTAGGTAAGCCTGTGAAGGTATCTTTGTTATTTCTCTTTTTCTTTCAGAAGTTCCCCCTCCTTCCCCGGGTCGTTCTCCTCTGGAATAAAGAAGGAAGAAAAGGAATCTCGTGCAATATTGCTTCAACAGGGTAAGTATCAAACAACACTGATGCCGGTTCCTATGGTCCCTTTAAACCACTGCAGTCGGGAGAGGGAGAAGACGCAAGGTTACCGGACCGGAGTATTGGGGCTGTCCTCACAGTGGATCCAAACTACCAACGCGTTTCAGGCACTGTGTGCCCTTTCTCAAGGTATCCGACTACAGTGGTTTATAGGGCCCTTAGGTACCAGCGTCTGTGTCATGAGGAGAACTATTTCTATCTCTGGAGACAGTTAGACACTGGATAGTGTTTGAGGAGGTTTAAGTTCTCCCGCTAGGGGAGGAAGGTAGTAAAATAACTTTTTACTTACTGTTTTTGAAGACTTTTTATTGAAGTAAATAATTATATTATGCAATAAATTGTTTCTTAATTAACAAATGGTCCCTGTAATAGATTGCCCTATTTAGCTTTTTAATAATTGAATTCCCTACCACCACAATCTGCCTAGGTCAATTCTGGTCTCCTCTGGCTGCTAGAGGAAGCAGTGTCACAAAATCCTACCAATTCTGAACTGCTTTCCACAGTATCTTCATCCGATCTGACAAATTTGCTGGGATTGCTCAACTCAGAACTGTCCTGTCTTTTTCATCCTCTGCCACCCCCTCTAACAGTTACCCAGCTGCCTGCTTTTGCATCCTCTTCTGTCTCAGCTCCACCCAGCTCAGCTAAAGCATCTACACTGCATCTTTCATCTGTCCCTTCTTCTCCTTCCTTCTCCATCTCCTATGCTCACACCCGCAGTCCACTTCCTTCCCCCTCCTTATGACTTCTGTAAGTTCATCCCTTCCACTTAATGTGTTAGCTCACGTGAGTAGGGCCCTCAATCCTAGTGTTGTTCCCTCCTCTAACACCCCCCACACACTTCGTACCCTCTTGTCTCTTTCTGCTACCCTTTTATCCCGTCCCCACCCTCTCAGCCTCTCACTGCACTTTATCTCCTCCTTGCTCTGCCAAGCCTGACACCTTGAATATTGCTTTGCTGTCTGTGCTCGCTTTACTTTATTGTATTTTTGTGATATTTTTATATTTATATTGTATTTTATTATGTATTTACTGTCCACTCCTACCCTGTATGTCTGTACTGTATTTTTTGTTGTATTTTGTACGGCACTACGGACACTTTGTGGCGCCTTATAAATAAACTATAATAATAATAATAATAATAAACAGGGAGCTGTTACGTGCACATGGAGCTCTGTAGCATGGAGGAGGCGAGTGCATGCCCCCAGCACTTCCCTCCTTCTTACAGAGTTCTGGACGATGAAGTGTCTAGAACCTTACCTTACGTTTACCGAACGGATTTGTGTCCACACGGAACTGCATCTCCCCACCCTCAGCACTTCATTAGTATGCCTAATGGCATATGCACATCCTGTGCTCTCAGTGGCACCAGATTTCAGTGTATGCCAGCTGGCATAAAGTTTCTCTGCGTGATTTGCTACTGCGCATGCTCAGAACTGGGAGCACGCAAGCAAGTCCCATCCAGATCATAGCGCAACCTTGGTGTCTAAGGCTTAAGCTTTGAGGGGTGTGTTGAGAGGAAAGGTTGGGAGGGACAATGTACGGTAAGAGCATTCCAAGGCAATTGCACCTGATCCTGGTCAGAATGCAGACCAGTAACAAAGGTTAGTTTACATTGCAAAAATTTGCACCTACTGAAGTCAGGTGGCACTTATTCAGAAGCAAACAAAGTACCCCTGAATTTCAGGAATATATATGAAACTGAAATGGAATCACTGCTAGGGTACTGTATGGTTGTTAATTAATTTTAATTATTATTATTATTATTATTATTATTTTCATATTTTACTAGAAATTAATGTTTCCATTGCTTTACAGCAGAAACACTATAACTGCATCTTCAGTTTTATTAACAGTTTTTAAACCTTCCAAACACTTAATGCACTGCATTTGCAGAGCATATTTGGAGACATAGCAGCAGAAAGTTTGCTGCTTTTTGCCTGTCCACCAAGTGCCGTTATTTAGTAGCCATACAGATGGCCTGTTTATGTGGATTGAACAGATGAATATATCTATTACAGCATGCAAGTAAGGATGCGCTACCATTTGATCTGGATCGGGGACAGTATAGATATATCTCTGGATTCAGACTTCTGCACTGATTAAAACACCGCTGTGTTTCAGATGGCAGGGTGGGAACGGGCAGGGGAAAATACCAGTGGGAGGAGGAATGTAATACAATTTAGCTGCAGTGCCCTCTACTCTATCCAGACTTTTGATCTGCTCCATTTGAGGACAGATTGTAAAAGTTAAAATAGGGCTCAGGGATTGGAAGGCCATGCAACTGAGGGAAGTGGTAGGTATCCGGCATCAAAGTTCCGAATGCAGCTCCAGTCCTATAATATTCCTATATATTTTTAATGCTGCGCACTAACTAGTTCACTTAGTCTTTGCTCCACTGATTACAGTCCATAGGATTCACAATCTATGCAGCAAAGACAACTTCAGGGTCCCTGGTGAATAACAGAAGCATATTAGACTCTGCTTCCTACAGTTCAGTAGCAACTAAATCAGTGAGTATTAGCATAAGTGTACATACAACACCATGACAGAATACTCAGGCCATAAGAGAGACACAGCCAAACTCATTAAATTTTTAATACAAGTGACTTACCGGCATCACTTCCTGGGGTAGAAGTATTTCCATACAGTTCAAATCTTTATGGACTGGATTCAGAGATGTGTGTGTCTAAAGTACGCAAATATACGCGTGCATGTAGCAAGGAAACTCCCATGACACTCCCCTAGCATGGACGGGTTTTCGGTACTGTACGTGTGTGGTTACATGCGTATGTTACTTAAGTAGGTGTGTGTATAACTAACCACACCCTCAACATTCATTTAAATGCCTCCCCCCCACCCAATTTCATGTAACTTCACACCACTCCGTACGTATGTTCCTAAGTGCGATTCAGAAGTCTGTGTCTAATGGACTTCCGTGCCTAAATCCTACGTAACTTGCTTGGAAAAAGTTACTATGCATGCGCAGTTACTCCGCTCCTAAATATATGCACAGAAAACCATGCAAAATCGTATCTGTGAATAAGGTCTTTTATCCCTATCCAGGGGCCCTAAGAATTGTCTCATTTTTTTCAAATTGGCTCTAGGAAATGTTTCTTTTAAAAGTGGCGTTTTTCATTTTCTTGCTACCTGGACAAGCAGTATCTTGGGTGGAACACTATGACCCTCTGTTATCCAATTCAGCTTTATCTTTGATGAACCGAATAGGTCTTCATCTGCAGCCTCAAAATGATTGCAGTCAAAATGATTGGGTTAGAATGCCATACAATTCTGAAAACTGATCTGAGTTATCTTGTAATAAGAAGGCTTCCATAGCTACATTTTATCAGGGTCTCTCTGAACATATAAAGAATGAGCCAGTGGCAAGAGATCTTCCCAGTATTTTTGATTATTTAATTTCATTGTGTATTAAAATTGATATCCAGAATAAGGAAAATGTTGCTCCTTGGTAAAAGCTTGTTCTGTCCACTCTGGTTCTCCTGACGCAGTCCAGATAGGAAGCTCACATCTTTCTAATGTGAATAGAGAGAGGAGATTCCATAACTTTTTTAGTACTGTGTGGTCCTTGGAGACAAAGCATTATTAGTTATGAATACGGGACCATATTCACAGATCCGTTAGTAAAAGGTACGCAATTATACGCACGTATGTTGCAAGGCAACACCCATGACACTACCCTCACAAGGCTGTGTTTTCGGTGACTTATGACACCATAGGGCACCCTTATCTCTACATGTGCATTTACATGCATACAATACTTACGTACGTGCGTATCTAACTAACTAACCACGGCTTCAAATGGTTATGTAAATGCACCCCCCACCCACTTTAACATAACTTTGTCCGTACTCATTTCAACCACGCCCCTCCTCACGGAACTCCGCGCAAAAATGTATCTGTGAATCCAGTCCACTGACTTGAAGAAATGGTGTCATTTGTTAAAATGTGCTCAGTTCTCTGTCACAGTTATTACAGATCATAAAAATCTATTGTATTTACAGTCTACAACCTGTCTTAGACTTTGTTAGACCAGATGATCTTTATTTTCTCCTATTTTAATTTTATGATTTTCTTGGCATCAAGACTAAAAGGGCTAATACTTCATATCAATCTTTTGACTCTTCAGATCATCTGATCTCTAATTAACAGAGACCCATTATTGAGTCATCATGAATTGTGGCAGTTACCAAAACTACTCCCAAGATGCCTCTTCCTGGTTGTTCTTTTTTCTCTCCTAAACTGCACAAAAGGATCCTCTTTCAGGCCCATGCTTCCAAGATTGAAGTGTTATTCATGACTTTTTACCCATTTGGTATTGAACCAAAGAGAATTTCTTATAGGCTTAAGCCCACTATAAAGCTTCTGTGGACATATGATATGTTATACTTGGGTTTTTCTGCATACTTTAACCATCTAGTATTGCTAGCAAAGATTCATCTGTTCTTCTGTATTCTCCTACAGTATTCCAGAGTATTTGGGCCTGATTCAGAGATCCGTCGGCGATGGGATCGCAAATATATGCATCTAAGTGGCAGGTCGGAGCAGGTTACATCCCACTGAATAAACAGTCACTCCCCTTGCAAACAGCGGCCATACCTAAAGTTAGACCTGCATTGACTTGCCCTATCTGGCCGCACTCACTTCCGACCTTATGTGCAATAGTTGCGTATATTTAGGGTCCTAAGTCTGTAATCGCGCCCACTTTCCCTCATCTCAATGTCTCCCCCCGCCCATTTCTATTCAAATCCTTTGGTTCCTAGATTTCCACTGGACTTAGGATAGCAATTGTTTCCGACCGATTCACGAGTCCGACCTTAAGGCATTTCCGACCCTAACTTCAACGTACATGGCGTTGCACTATTACTACGCATGCACAGTTGATGCAAAATCGATCCGATCCTAAATATACGCACCTAACTATCATTAATATCGGATCTCTGAATCAGGCCCTTCGAATGTATCTGCCTTCCTTTAACACCTAGAACTGCTACCAAGGACTCATTTGTACATTTGTATCCTCCTACAGCTTCCTTGATTACTTGGAACTTTCTGCAGTCCTTTACCATCCATCCCTGCTACCAGTGACTCACCTGTTCCTCTGCATATCGATCTACCACCTAGCGGAGTACTTTGAACTACTTGCATGCCTCTACCATCTAGCACTGTTACCAAGGACACATATCTTGTACCGAATCTATGGTTTCTATTCCGATCTTTGCCTCCATCTCACCATTATATCTTTTCATTGCTGTGCTCTGCCAAGTTCACTTGTTCTCTGCTCTCCTCAATGCTGTCTATAGGAATCACAATCTGCATTCTTCAGTAAAGGCAAGACTCACCATCAGGGTTCCTGGTAAATACCAAAAGAATGTTAGACTCCATGCCCTTTTGATGGGTTTGAAGATGGATGTCAGTACAAAGTCACCCCAGCAGTCTTGCATTAACCAGTAGCTAACCATGAGATTCTATCTTTAAAATAAAAGTAAAAGAGATTTGTTACAAACATCTGCAGATATATGATTAGCCACCAGCCACTTACAATGCTTCTCTGTTTTCGTGCGCCTAACTCTAATATTGTCAGAGCCCCAACTTTGAGTAATATATCATGCATTTTTAAATTGAGAGCAAAACTAACTAAAGTCTCCAAAACAGCCACTCTGAAACAGCACTCCTTGTCAGCTGCTATCCCAGACACGCTTCCAAACAAACACACACAAAATGGGGGTTGTTCAAATCAATTTATTCAAGTTAATCTAGAACAGGTGCTAGAAAGGTATGAGGAAATCTACATATATATACAAAGTCATCCCAGCACTCTCGCATTATCAGTAACTAACCATGACATTCTGGGCCTGATCCAGACCTACGTATAGCCGATCTGCGCATGTGCCAGGCAGATGTTGCCCGGCGTCGCTACGGCAACGCCCGATCGTGGATCGTGCATCCGTAACAGCGCCTTAGGGACGCTGGAGGGGCCGTCCCCCAGCGTCCCTACGTTCAGGTTAGTGTAAGTGGGCAGGGGAAGGTAGTTTAATGAGGGGGGGGTAGTTTAATGTGAGTATAATCATGATGTGTACAATGTATTATGTGAAGGGAGTATATTTATTAGGAATAGCAGGGAGTGTGAGTATAATCATGATGTGTACAATGTATTATGTGAAGGGAGTATATTTATTAGGAATAGCAGGGAGTGTGAGTATAATCATGATGTGTACAATGTATTATGTGAAGGGAGTATATTTATTAGGAATAGCAGGGAGTGTGAGTATAATCATGATGTGTACAATGTATTATGTGAAGGGAGTATATTTATTAGGAATAGCAGGGAGTGTGAGTATAATCATGATGTGTACAATGTATTATGTGAAGGGAGTATATTTATTAGGAATAGCAGGGAGTGTGAGTATAATCATGATGTGTACAATGTATTATGTGAAGGGAGTATATTTATTAGGAATAGCAGGGAGTGTGAGTATAATCATGATGTGTACAATGTATTATGTGAAGGGAGTATATTTATTAGGAATAGCAGGGAGTGTGAGTATAATCATGATGTGTACAATGTATTATGTGAAGGGAGTATATTTATTAGGAATAGCAGGGAGTGTGAGTATAATCATGATGTGTACAATGTATTATGTGAAGGGAGTATATTTATTAGGAATAGCAGGGAGTGTGAGTATAATCATGATGTGTACAATGTATTATGTGAAGGGAGTATATTTATTAGGAATAGCAGGGAGTGTGAGTATAATCATGATGTGTACAATGTATTATGTGAAGGGAGTATATTTATTAGGAATAGCAGGGAGTGTGAGTATAATCATGATGTGTACAATGTATTATGTGAAGGGAGTATATTTATTAGGAATAGCAGGGAGTGTGAGTATAATCATGATGTGTACAATGTATTATGTGAAGGGAGTATATTTATTAGGAATAGCAGGGAGTGTGAGTATAATCATGATGTGTACAATGTATTATGTGAAGGGAGTATATTTATTAGGAATAGCAGGGAGTGTGAGTATAATCATGATGTGTACAATGTATTATGTGAAGGGAGTATATTTATTAGGAATAGCAGGGAGTGTGAGTATAATCATGATGTGTACAATGTATTATGTGAAGGGAGTATATTTATTAGGAATAGCAGGGAGTGTGAGTATAATCATGATGTGTACAATGTATTATGTGAAGGGAGTATATTTATTAGGAATAGCAGGGAGTGTGAGTATAATCATGATGTGTACAATGTATTATGTGAAGGGAGTATATTTATTAGGAATAGCAGGGAGTGTGAGTATAATCATGATGTGTACAATGTATTATGTGAAGGGAGTATATTTATTAGGAATAGCAGGGAGTGTGAGTATAATCATGATGTGTACAATGTATTATGTGAAGGGAGTATATTTATTAGGAATAGCAGGGAGTGTGAGTATAATCATGATGTGTACAATGTATTATGTGAAGGGAGTATATTTATTAGGAATAGCAGGGAGTGTGAGTATAATCATGATGTGTACAATGTATTATGTGAAGGGAGTATATTTATTAGGAATAGCAGGGAGTGTGAGTATAATCATGATGTGTACAATGTATTATGTGAAGGGAGTATATTTATTAGGAATAGCAGGGAGTGTGAGTATAATCATGATGTGTACAATGTATTATGTGAAGGGAGTATATTTATTAGGAATAGCAGGGAGTGTGAGTATAATCATGATGTGTACAATGTATTATGTGAAGGGAGTATATTTATTAGGAATAGCAGGGAGTGTGAGTATAATCATGATGTGTACAATGTATTATGTGAAGGGAGTATATTTATTAGGAATAGCAGGGAGTGTGAGTATAATCATGATGTGTACAATGTATTATGTGAAGGGAGTATATTTATTAGGAATAGCAGGGAGTGTGAGTATAATCATGATGTGTACAATGTATTATGTGAAGGGAGTATATTTATTAGGAATAGCAGGGAGTGTGAGTATAATCATGATGTGTACAATGTATTATGTGAAGGGAGTATATTTATTAGGAATAGCAGGGAGTGTGAGTATAATCATGATGTGTACAATGTATTATGTGAAGGGAGTATATTTATTAGGAATAGCAGGGAGTGTGAGTATAATCATGATGTGTACAATGTATTATGTGAAGGGAGTATATTTATTAGGAATAGCAGGGAGTGTGAGTATAATCATGATGTGTACAATGTATTATGTGAAGGGAGTATATTTATTAGGAATAGCAGGGAGTGTGAGTATAATCATGATGTGTACAATGTATTATGTGAAGGGAGTATATTTATTAGGAATAGCAGGGAGTGTGAGTATAATCATGATGTGTACAATGTATTATGTGAAGGGAGTATATTTATTAGGAATAGCAGGGAGTGTGAGTATAATCATGATGTGTACAATGTATTATGTGAAGGGAGTATATTTATTAGGAATAGCAGGGAGTGTGAGTATAATCATGATGTGTACAATGTATTATGTGAAGGGAGTATATTTATTAGGAATAGCAGGGAGTGTGAGTATAATCATGATGTGTACAATGTATTATGTGAAGGGAGTATATTTATTAGGAATAGCAGGGAGTGTGAGTATAATCATGATGTGTACAATGTATTATGTGAAGGGAGTATATTTATTAGGAATAGCAGGGAGTGTGAGTATAATCATGATGTGTACAATGTATTATGTGAAGGGAGTATATTTATTAGGAATAGCAGGGAGTGTGAGTATAATCATGATGTGTACAATGTATTATGTGAAGGGAGTATATTTATTAGGAATAGCAGGGAGTGTGAGTATAATCATGATGTGTACAATGTATTATGTGAAGGGAGTATATTTATTAGGAATAGCAGGGAGTGTGAGTATAATCATGATGTGTACAATGTATTATGTGAAGGGAGTATATTTATTAGGAATAGCAGGGAGTGTGAGTATAATCATGATGTGTACAATGTATTATGTGAAGGGAGTATATTTATTAGGAATAGCAGGGAGTGTGAGTATAATCATGATGTGTACAATGTATTATGTGAAGGGAGTATATTTATTAGGAATAGCAGGGAGTGTGAGTATAATCATGATGTGTACAATGTATTATGTGAAGGGAGTATATTTATTAGGAATAGCAGGGAGTGTGAGTATAATCATGATGTGTACAATGTATTATGTGAAGGGAGTATATTTATTAGGAATAGCAGGGAGTGTGAGTATAATCATGATGTGTACAATGTATTATGTGAAGGGAGTATATTTATTAGGAATAGCAGGGAGTGTGAGTATAATCATGATGTGTACAATGTATTATGTGAAGGGAGTATATTTATTAGGAATAGCAGGGAGTGTGAGTATAATCATGATGTGTACAATGTATTATGTGAAGGGAGTATATTTATTAGGAATAGCAGGGAGTGTGAGTATAATCATGATGTGTACAATGTATTATGTGAAGGGAGTATATTTATTAGGAATAGCAGGGAGTGTGAGTATAATCATGATGTGTACAATGTATTATGTGAAGGGAGTATATTTATTAGGAATAGCAGGGAGTGTGAGTATAATCATGATGTGTACAATGTATTATGTGAAGGGAGTATATTTATTAGGAATAGCAGGGAGTGTGAGTATAATCATGATGTGTACAATGTATTATGTGAAGGGAGTATATTTATTAGGAATAGCAGGGAGTGTGAGTATAATCATGATGTGTACAATGTATTATGTGAAGGGAGTATATTTATTAGGAATAGCAGGGAGTGTGAGTATAATCATGATGTGTACAATGTATTATGTGAAGGGAGTATATTTATTAGGAATAGCAGGGAGTGTGAGTATAATCATGATGTGTACAATGTATTATGTGAAGGGAGTATATTTATTAGGAATAGCAGGGAGTGTGAGTATAATCATGATGTGTACAATGTATTATGTGAAGGGAGTATATTTATTAGGAATAGCAGGGAGTGTGAGTATAATCATGATGTGTACAATGTATTATGTGAAGGGAGTATATTTATTAGGAATAGCAGGGAGTGTGAGTATAATCATGATGTGTACAATGTATTATGTGAAGGGAGTATATTTATTAGGAATAGCAGGGAGTGTGAGTATAATCATGATGTGTACAATGTATTATGTGAAGGGAGTATATTTATTAGGAATAGCAGGGAGTGTGAGTATAATCATGATGTGTACAATGTATTATGTGAAGGGAGTATATTTATTAGGAATAGCAGGGAGTGTGAGTATAATCATGATGTGTACAATGTATTATGTGAAGGGAGTATATTTATTAGGAATAGCAGGGAGTGTGAGTATAATCATGATGTGTACAATGTATTATGTGAAGGGAGTATATTTATTAGGAATAGCAGGGAGTGTGAGTATAATCATGATGTGTACAATGTATTATGTGAAGGGAGTATATTTATTAGGAATAGCAGGGAGTGTGAGTATAATCATGATGTGTACAATGTATTATGTGAAGGGAGTATATTTATTAGGAATAGCAGGGAGTGTGAGTATAATCATGATGTGTACAATGTATTATGTGAAGGGAGTATATTTATTAGGAATAGCAGGGAGTGTGAGTATAATCATGATGTGTACAATGTATTATGTGAAGGGAGTATATTTATTAGGAATAGCAGGGAGTGTGAGTATAATCATGATGTGTACAATGTATTATGTGAAGGGAGTATATTTATTAGGAATAGCAGGGAGTGTGAGTATAATCATGATGTGTACAATGTATTATGTGAAGGGAGTATATTTATTAGGAATAGCAGGGAGTGTGAGTATAATCATGATGTGTACAATGTATTATGTGAAGGGAGTATATTTATTAGGAATAGCAGGGAGTGTGAGTATAATCATGATGTGTACAATGTATTATGTGAAGGGAGTATATTTATTAGGAATAGCAGGGAGTGTGAGTATAATCATGATGTGTACAATGTATTATGTGAAGGGAGTATATTTATTAGGAATAGCAGGGAGTGTGAGTATAATCATGATGTGTACAATGTATTATGTGAAGGGAGTATATTTATTAGGAATAGCAGGGAGTGTGAGTATAATCATGATGTGTACAATGTATTATGTGAAGGGAGTATATTTATTAGGAATAGCAGGGAGTGTGAGTATAATCATGATGTGTACAATGTATTATGTGAAGGGAGTATATTTATTAGGAATAGCAGGGAGTGTGAGTATAATCATGATGTGTACAATGTATTATGTGAAGGGAGTATATTTATTAGGAATAGCAGGGAGTGTGAGTATAATCATGATGTGTACAATGTATTATGTGAAGGGAGTATATTTATTAGGAATAGCAGGGAGTGTGAGTATAATCATGATGTGTACAATGTATTATGTGAAGGGAGTATATTTATTAGGAATAGCAGGGAGTGTGAGTATAATCATGATGTGTACAATGTATTATGTGAAGGGAGTATATTTATTAGGAATAGCAGGGAGTGTGAGTATAATCATGATGTGTACAATGTATTATGTGAAGGGAGTATATTTATTAGGAATAGCAGGGAGTGTGAGTATAATCATGATGTGTACAATGTATTATGTGAAGGGAGTATATTTATTAGGAATAGCAGGGAGTGTGAGTATAATCATGATGTGTACAATGTATTATGTGAAGGGAGTATATTTATTAGGAATAGCAGGGAGTGTGAGTATAATCATGATGTGTACAATGTATTATGTGAAGGGAGTATATTTATTAGGAATAGCAGGGAGTGTGAGTATAATCATGATGTGTACAATGTATTATGTGAAGGGAGTATATTTATTAGGAATAGCAGGGAGTGTGAGTATAATCATGATGTGTACAATGTATTATGTGAAGGGAGTATATTTATTAGGAATAGCAGGGAGTGTGAGTATAATCATGATGTGTACAATGTATTATGTGAAGGGAGTATATTTATTAGGAATAGCAGGGAGTGTGAGTATAATCATGATGTGTACAATGTATTATGTGAAGGGAGTATATTTATTAGGAATAGCAGGGAGTGTGAGTATAATCATGATGTGTACAATGTATTATGTGAAGGGAGTATATTTATTAGGAATAGCAGGGAGTGTGAGTATAATCATGATGTGTACAATGTATTATGTGAAGGGAGTATATTTATTAGGAATAGCAGGGAGTGTGAGTATAATCATGATGTGTACAATGTATTATGTGAAGGGAGTATATTTATTAGGAATAGCAGGGAGTGTGAGTATAATCATGATGTGTACAATGTATTATGTGAAGGGAGTATATTTATTAGGAATAGCAGGGAGTGTGAGTATAATCATGATGTGTACAATGTATTATGTGAAGGGAGTATATTTATTAGGAATAGCAGGGAGTGTGAGTATAATCATGATGTGTACAATGTATTATGTGAAGGGAGTATATTTATTAGGAATAGCAGGGAGTGTGAGTATAATCATGATGTGTACAATGTATTATGTGAAGGGAGTATATTTATTAGGAATAGCAGGGAGTGTGAGTATAATCATGATGTGTACAATGTATTATGTGAAGGGAGTATATTTATTAGGAATAGCAGGGAGTGTGAGTATAATCATGATGTGTACAATGTATTATGTGAAGGGAGTATATTTATTAGGAATAGCAGGGAGTGTGAGTATAATCATGATGTGTACAATGTATTATGTGAAGGGAGTATATTTATTAGGAATAGCAGGGAGTGTGAGTATAATCATGATGTGTACAATGTATTATGTGAAGGGAGTATATTTATTAGGAATAGCAGGGAGTGTGAGTATAATCATGATGTGTACAATGTATTATGTGAAGGGAGTATATTTATTAGGAATAGCAGGGAGTGTGAGTATAATCATGATGTGTACAATGTATTATGTGAAGGGAGTATATTTATTAGGAATAGCAGGGAGTGTGAGTATAATCATGATGTGTACAATGTATTATGTGAAGGGAGTATATTTATTAGGAATAGCAGGGAGTGTGAGTATAATCATGATGTGTACAATGTATTATGTGAAGGGAGTATATTTATTAGGAATAGCAGGGAGTGTGAGTATAATCATGATGTGTACAATGTATTATGTGAAGGGAGTATATTTATTAGGAATAGCAGGGAGTGTGAGTATAATCATGATGTGTACAATGTATTATGTGAAGGGAGTATATTTATTAGGAATAGCAGGGAGTGTGAGTATAATCATGATGTGTACAATGTATTAAGGGAAGGGAGTATATTTATTAGGAATAGCAGGGAGTGTGAGTATAATCATGATGTGTACAATGTATTATGTGAAGGGAGTATATAGGAATAGCAGAGTGTGAATCCGGCCCGATGTGTACAGTGTAGTATGTGAGGGGAGTATATTTATTAGGATTAGGGGGTGTCTGAGTAATATCAGATGTGTACAGTGTAGATGATGTCACCTTTGGCCTCCTCCCCTGTGTGCCCCACATATATTACAGGTATTGTGAGAAGCATACAATTCTATTGTTTTTACCAATTATATATTTGTTAAAGAAAAATTATGGGGGGTGTTTTATATATATATATATATATATATATATATATGTAATCTGAAATATTTATTCTTATGATACATATTAATATAATTTAGTGCATTTAGACACTACTGGGGATAATGACTGAAATTAAAATGGGTATCTAGGGGGCTATTACATGTAATTAATGATCAGATGATTAAATATTATTGTGCATAATGTGAATGATTTTAAGGGGTACATTTTAGGAGGCAGTTAATTATGATGATAGAGGTGATATGGTGTTTTATGGCACACACAAAAATGCAGTCTGTATTGGCGAATGTTGATTAACTGAATGCAATCTATTGTATGGTGTAAAGCATGTGCTAGCATGCAGTAGGTATTGTGTAGCAGTCACTAGGATGAACTCTGGTTAGTGTGGCAGGTAAGTTCATTATTGAATGTGATAGACAATTCAATTTGATCCTAAATTTTTTTCCCTTGTTTCTACTTTGTACCTATCCAAGAGAGTTGAGGACCCCAAAAATATTATTGTACAGTGCCCCAAGATTTCTGTTGCTGGGCCTGCCATCACCCCCTTTGGTCAATTTCTATTATTGTGGTTATTTGATGTTTTTACTACATCCTTTGTGTTATTTTATTTATTTATTTATTTATTTAACCGATTCATAGGGGGGGGCCCAAAAAAAATTGAGTGTGACGGGCCCCAAGATTTCTGTTGCCGGCCCTGTATTCAGCGGGTACATGTATATAATTCTCCATTTGTATCCGTATCTAATATACCTGTAAGTCATTGTCGTCTGTCTTTTGATAAAAACGTTCTACAGAATATTATTAATATCATTTTAGCAAATTAATGTCAGTGAGTTTCATGTCATTGTAAAAAGACATTATAAATACAATGGATGAAGCAAATATGTCTTATATTTGATAATATTGGTCAAGGGGCATATTCATTTTTATTTCTAATGCAATCTGAATGGTATGTTACTATACAGATAGTCTATGTATCCCTGTAAATTATTGTCTGTTGTCCTTGGGTTACAATTTGTGAAGAACAAGCTGTTTAGAAAAGCGCTTAGCACATAAAAGCTTAGTAGTTTGATCAACATGGAGGATAATACCCAAAACAATAATATAATAATAAAAATAGGATGTATATCACTTTAAAAGCGCCTTCTTAACTGCAGCAGACCTCTCCCAAATAGGGTTAAAATAGAATAGAAATAAATAGTATGGGGGGAGGTGCAATGCCGTACCGTGTGTGTGAGACTCCCCCCATACTATTTATTTCTATTCAATAATATAGTAATGTTGTGAGCTAATAATGAAAAAATTAAAAACAATACACAAGTCAAAGTTCTATGAAAAATTATAAATGTCATTTTAGCAAATTAATGTCAGCGATTTTCACGTCATTGTAATAGACATTATAAATTATTTTTTTTAAAGCAAATGCATCTTATATTTTACAGTATTAAACATGGGGAATATTATTTTTTATTGCTAATGCAATCTGAATGGTTTGTTATGTACAGATAGTCTGTCTTAATGATAGAACAATCTATTGCAAATACGAGGTTAACGGAATCTGTAAAGGAAACATTTGTTTTTATTTCAGTAGCTATGATGACATAAAAGTGGAAGTCTTTCAATAGAGGATCTATTCAATAAATCACCACTGTGACATTTGACAAACAGAAACATTAAATCATTGTTGACTCAACCTTGAGTTAATCGGGACAGGAACAGAACATTTAATTATTTACCAGCTTATTTTACTAAGTTTATGACTGTCTGTCTATACCTAAAATATAAGTGTATATGTGTGTGTGTGTGTGTGTGTGTGTTGTGTGTGTGCTGTGTGTTTTTGTATTTATATACACATATTTAAAATGATATATTGTACTGAAATATATTATGTTGGAATATATTAGAACAAATAGAAAATAATTCATATGATTGTTCCTTGGTTCTGTACATCAAATCTATTGAACCTCTTGCCACCACAATGTGTTGGTGGTTGATTCAATAAATGTGTTGCTCTAAAAATCCTTTCTTCAACACACAGATTCATGCATTACGGTATGATAAAGTAACTGCATTAAACATTATAAATCATTGAGTAGATATTAGTCTATGTGTCACTAGTGAGTATCACTAGCCTCACCCCGCGTCTTAGAGCTGCAGACTGTCTGGTGTTTAGAATTATATTATTGTCATATTCATGATTTATTGAATGACTGATTTATTAACAGGTTTGTAAATAGCACCATGATATTACATAGCCCAATTTATTAACAATCATTCTCATCAGTCCCCTTCCTACTGAAGCTTCCAG
Organism: Limnodynastes dumerilii; assembly: GCA_011038615.1. Classification (NCBI taxonomy): domain Eukaryota; kingdom Metazoa; phylum Chordata; class Amphibia; order Anura; family Limnodynastidae; genus Limnodynastes; species Limnodynastes dumerilii. Next base: position 123,155 of record WWET01003808.1, on the reverse strand, counting down.
TCTAAATTACCACACACACACACACACAAACACACACACACACACACACCACACACACACACACACACACACACGCACACACAAACACACACACACATACACTAGGGTTCCTTTTTGTCAGTGGGAGTGGGGGAGGTAACTAAGGCACCTGGGGAAGCCTATACAGACAGGGAGAATATACAAACAGCTTTGTTCAGGATTTGTAGTCATTGACTTAACTTGAATCTTAAAGACCGTGTATATACAATCTACGTTACAACAAGTAACGTAGATTACGTAACAGAATTGCTGCGCATGCGCAGTAGAACATATCAGAAAACTCTGCATACGGCCTGAAGTCATTTATCCACTGTGAGGTAGACATGCAAGCAGGGCTGACGTCAGAAAATGTGGGGCCCGGGACACAGCCACAGGGCCCCATGGGACATCATTGGTGACATCACATAGGGGCGGAGTGCCATGGACCTACTTTAACAGCGGGCCAGTGTGCGGGGAAGCTCTTTCCTGTGCATTGGCCCACTACTGAGCAGCTCTGAGCAGCAAGTATGGGCAGTAGGATACCGCAGATACCTGCTGCTGCAGAGCTAAGTAACTATCGGTGGGCCTCCATCATCTCCGGGCCTGGGACAATAGTCACAGCTGTCCCTCCCTTATGGAAGCCCTGCATGCAAGCCATTAAAGCAACCATGTTGCCTTTTTTTTATTATTTGTGTCAAGTATTCCTAAGCTAATTTTATGGCTCTCAAAATGTATTGGTCTCAGTCACTGCATTCAAAATGACAAATTTTGAGTTCCAAAAACTTAGAGCTTAGCCTGAAATGTGACTGTCATTCCATGAGAAGAACCTATTTAATTATATCTTATGACTTCATCTTTAATTGCCAGAGATACATGTTCTATACATACAGTACTGTTGTCTTAATAACAAAAAAGATGGTATTTCATAGCAAGGAAGTAACAGTTTGTGCTATCAGAACAACTCTGCTGTACATGTGCAAGACCCGAAAAAACCTTGAAAGAGGTGTAAATAAAAATTTCATGCATTAAGGTATAAAAGAGTGTATTTTTTTTTTTATAGTAATCAGAAAAACTGAAAGAAAGCTGTACATTGTACACACAGAATGGAAGTTGCTCAATCAATTTATAGGAAAATGCAAACAGGTGCATGAAAGGCAGGGTAATCTGCTAGCCACAGAAACAAAGGGAAAAAATAGCCCCAGCACCCTGCCATTAACCAGTAACAGACTATACCATTCTATCTGTAAAATAAAATGCAGAAATGTCCATAACACATATTTGCGCAAATATATGATAAGCCTCAAGCCACCGTCAAGGCCTTTCTGCATATGATGGTCCTAACTCTAACAATGAGAGTCCCAATGATGGGTCATATGTATATATGTTTTTAAATTGAGAGCCAACGTACCTCAGGAGACACCCCTTAAGGTCTCCAAAATGGCTGCTGTGGAACAACTCCCCCTCTTAGCTGTTGCTCCCAGACAAACTCCCAAACAGTACAAACACAGAATGGAAGTTGCATGAAACATGAAAGGCAGGGGTTAATCTGCTTGCCACAGAAACAAAGGGAAAAATAGCCCCAGCACTCTAAAACCACCATAAACCAGTAACAGACTATACCGGTCTAACTGTAAACTAAAACACAGAAACGTCCGTTACACATATTTGCAAATATATGATAAGCCACCAGCCACCGTCAAGGCTGCAGCTTTAGACCTTTTTTTAGAAAAAAAATTTGGGTATTAAATAAATGGTATAAAAATACATATAGTACATAAACAGAATTAGCGCAAATCACTGGTAGAATGGACTGCAGTGGGTTCTCTCTGCATGTAAATATAAAGGGAAAAAAAAGCTCGTACTTCATTCTCTTCCTTGTTTGGACATGCTTGACTGCACGTCTCTCATGCCAGCTAATCTTTAACTATCTTTTTGTCTTTTTGTCTTGGTAATCAGAAAGTGATATTAAAATTCTGCCTTATTCTTTCAATTTTCTACTAAATGTAATGTAACCTAGCTTTCAATAAAATGTTAATTGAAATGTAGGTTTGATTTTTGAAAACCAGATAGGCATTTAAAATAGTTAGTCAATTAATATTAACTATTAGTGGTCAAAGTGGAAATTTGGAAGTGGTGATATAGGCACTTAGAAGAGGCGATATGGAAACTTAGAAAAGAATATTATTAATGCTTATTTATATAGCGCCACAAATTGTATGTAGCGCTTTACACATTAGAACATTAGATATTTACTACTATTGGAGCTGCATACTAAGGTCCCTAATACATACATAGACGAGGTTGAATTTAGTGTAGCCAATTAACCTACCAGCATGTTTTTTTTTGGCATGTGGGAGGAAACCCACACAGACATGGGGAGAACATACAAACAGATAAGGCCTAATCTGGGAATCTAACTTATGACCTTAGCACTGTGTAGAAAAGCTGCTGCTCACTGAGTGGATATTTCTATGTTTGAATTAAATCTGTGGAGAAGTGATAATAAATTTTGGGGAACTTGCAATTTTTTCCTCAATGGTTTTCTGACAGAAGGGATGAAGGGAAATTCTGCAAAATTCTTTCAATTTTCTACTAAATGTAAAGTAACCTAGCTTTAATTAAAATGTAAAAAAACCCCCGATCACATGGGAGAGGGGATTACCATTTATATTTTGTAGTATGGGTATGTATTACAGCACACACACTAGCCAGACTTCCAATCCATCCCCTATTTAAGTAGGGATGAATCAGTAGTGATAGAGTAGGGTCTCCCTATCAGAACTATGTGTCAGCAAGAGAAACCTTCTACGTATGCAAATATAGCAATTAAGCCACGCTTAAACCTGCACCCTCAGCAATAATGTAAACAAATGAGTGGCAAAAAAAACACAGTTTATTTAACTAAATATATAACAACACTTACAAATGTATATGATTAGCAAAGAATATAAATATATATTGCACATAGGGCAAAGGGACGCGTTTCGTCTCTGGGATAGAGACTTTATAGATAAAGGGGTAGATCCAGAACTATGTTTGCCGTACGTTTATTCGCATAGCGTATTTTCGTGTGCGTACATTTCATACACTCCCCTAGGCACACCCCTTGACCGTACGTATTTTGTCAAGATACGCTTTCCAAACCCTACCTTAACTTTTGCCAACGTAACCGCAGTGATCCGCACACGTACGTATGGGCAACACGTATTTACGCAGCTAAGCATGCCCATACTGTACACTTTAAATACAAACCCCCGCCTACTTAACGTATTTCAGACGTATTTTGGACTCACGTAAAATTGGCATGCCCACACGTAAGTATTTACATGCCACATATGTGAATGGCCCATACGTTCACTATTACGCTACGTTAATGAGTGTATTTTCTATAGTGCGTATGCTCAGTACTTACCAAAAGGCGATTTTACGTCTCCGCCAATGAGTAAATTCACTCACAAGCATTGTTCTGGGTCTGGGCCAAAGTCTGTAAAGTCTTTATCCCAGAGATGAAATGCGCCACAGGATTGCATCATTTAAAACTATATAGTTTTTTGGACTCTATTCATTACATTCTTGGTATTACATAGCTGTTTCTTCTATAAGCGGCAGGGACGCCCGATCGCCTATCCCAGCTCCTTACCTGAACGTTCTTGCAAAATACTACCTTGGAGGTCTGGACACCCGGTAATTTATAGCAGCATCTTGCCTATCCATTCGGCTACTAGAGACGGCATCCATCCTGCTGATACTCGGTCATCTATACCATTGCTCTGCAACATCTTTGGGCATCAAGTGCAGTAATTATTTTAAGCGGCAACACATTGTGAGGTCTCCTCGATTATTGCTACACACTTGGCTTTGTGAGATCTATATGCCACTGCTACAAGTACAGTTCTGCCTTAGGACATTCACCGTTCGGACCTTATATTACATCAAAGAGGTTTCGCTGTGGGCTGTTTGCTTACTCATTCTCCGTTACTATGCTTTCTGAGCCTTAATACTCATTACCTGTGGTGTCTAATATGTTTGACATTATTACTCTGTTTTTTTTGCTTATTTATGATATGAGTCCTTAGCCCTATGTGCAATATATATATTCTTTGCTGTTTATTTTTAATCATATACATCTGTAAGTGTTGTTATATATTTAGTGTAATAAATTGTATGTTATTGACACTCGTTTTTTTACATTATTGCTGAAGGTTCAGGTTTAAGCGCGGCCTAATTACTATATTTGTGTGTTTTTCTTTGGGTTACACCACTCAATTTTGTGCAAGCCATTACCTCCTCCCCTGCTTATAGTGTATTTTTTTTTCATTTATTTTTGGATATTGTCTGTCGTTCTTTCAAGCTAGCGCTCATCATAGTCTTAGTACCTTCTACTATGCACTCATACAACATAGAGCCAAAGTCTGTATTCTGTTCGTTATAACCTAAATATATTTGTTTGTTATTATTCCACCCAAAATATCTATGCTGCCTAATAACATGTAATTTGATGTACCAGCAATATTATTTCATTCATCAACAATTCCATTATTCACTACAGATGTGAGGAACATGCAAAAATAAGTATCAGATGATGATAATAATAATAATAATAATAATAATATAATAAATAATAATAATAATATGTAGTGTCATTGGAGCTGATCCAGCCATAAGGCCGCCATTGTTTATATGGCGACCGTATGCGTAATAACGGCAGAAATGGCGTTCTGTGCATGCGCCGGGGATATTTAGCCCGGCGTAATCCATGGCTCACAGATCTAGCGTCTGTAACTACAGCATGGCTAAAGCGTAGCTCTAGAGTCCGTAACTACAGCATAGTTACGGACGAAGGGGCTAGCAGCTGCGTAACTACGCTATGGTTAGGGAAGCTGGGCGGGGGGAGGGAGGGAAATTAGGAAGGGAGGGCTGGGTTAGGGGTTACGATGTGTTTCCTGGTGTAATTACCCACTATTACGTTGGCTGAAGTTAAGGTTAGCCTTCAGCCGGCAGTAACAGTGGGTAAGTACGCCGGGACAGGGGGGGTGTCGGGGGGAGTGCTTATGAGCTACGTTGGCCATACTTACGAAGTACGGCACAGCGTAGCTCTGGATCTGCCCAATTGTTACTCAAGACAATGCTAAGACATTTTTGGAAGGGTTACAGGCTTCTGTTGCTGCTGCAGTGGGGGCCACTCCCCTCACTCGCACAGTAATTACACAATGCAGATCCTACCTTACTATTTCCACATAATTTCCACGTAAAATAGAAGCAATGTACAAAGCCAGCCCTTGCCATACAATCTGTATACCTTCCCCATTTTTGCTTTCCATCTCTGTCCCACCTCACTGTCAAAATGCATACAAGGACAGATCTTCCTCTGGAACCAGTATTCTGTCCTAGTATGTCCTACAGCATCCGCACATGCACCATAATACATAATCAAGCATTTTCCAATCCTTGGGCCTGTTTCAGACTTATAGTTAAACATGTAGAAAAGATAATAGTAAGTAAGGGCTAAACCCAGTAGTTACTGTATAATTTAAATAGGAAGACCAACCCACTGTGCGTAAAAAGTACAAATGGAGGTTTAGTCCACTCCACGTACGGTACTGTGTTCCAATGCATAGCGCAGAGATCTGGGCATGAACATTCATTATGACAGGTACTTTACGCAAGAAATCACCTGTTGTTCAGAAGTCTGGATTCAGTCCCTAGTGATCGCAAAAAAACATCCCCTTATTGTAAATCAGGATCTGGTCCTTTATCATGAAGCAAAAAATCTGTCCTGAGAACCTATTTTTTAAAAAAATTTGATGGCCATCCGACCCACACCATGGTAGCTCAATATGGAATTGGCTAGCAGCAAAGTGCTTCCTGCTGCCCAGGCCAGACAGACGGACCTTGAGAAGTTATATACAATGGGGTAGATCCAGAACTACGTTTGCCGTACGTTTATTCGCGTAGTGTATTTTCGTGTGCGTAAATTCTACACTCCCCTAGTAACACCCCTTGAACGTACGTATTTTGTCAAGATACGCTTTCCAAACCGTACCTTAACTTTTTCCAACGTAACCGCAGTCATACGCACACGTATGTATAGGCTAGACGAAGTTACGCAGCTTAGCACGCCAATACTGTACACTTTAAATACAACCCCCCGCCTACTTCACGTATTTCCGACGTATTTTGGATGCACGTAAAATTGGAACGTCCACACGTAGCACCGCGGGGCGGCGCCCCCCTTTGGCTGGAGCCCCTGGCGGGTGCCATTCTGGCCAAGGGGTAGATACGCCTCTGACAGTAGGTTTTAATCAGCTATAATCCGGCGATCATCATCAACATATCATACTGTTGTTTATTAGTTATGCTGGACCTGATTCTGATCAGAGTATTTTTCATAATGACGCCTCGTCTGTGCTTAGTTAGAAGTGGGAGGGATTTAGGGGAGGCCGGTGGGATATTGTACGGAGAGATAAGGTAGCCCTATGGCCCTCCTAAGTGCCATAAGGTAGAAGGCGGGGTGGGGGGGGTGGTTTGGGGGCTGGAAGAGTGAGCTATATGCGGATCTGCATTCACCTAACTCACTCTTAAGTGTGAATCAGGTCCAATAACACAAAACCACTACAAATGACAGATTTTCCAGATAATGTTTGGGAACATTTTATGTTGACTTTAATGGCTCATTATATAATGGCAAGTATATACTTGTAGCTATTGATGATTATTCACGATATCCAGTTCTTGAAATAGTCTCATCAACATCTGCTATATCTGTCTTACAAGCACTGGATAAGATTTGCACTACCTATGGAATGCCAGGAACAATAAAGAAATATAATGGTCCACCAAGACAGTGATTTTAGCAAATTCATGAAACATTTTTGAATTCGACATCAAAGAATCCCCCCCTCCCCCCCGTTGTGGCAATATAGATCAGTATCTCATTCCACAACAAATGTACCTCCTCAAACAATGATGATTGAGATTTCAAAGAAGAACAATCCACTCTTCCGGAAACTAATTGACTGCACCATCCAGAGAAAATCAAATTAGAGACAGACTTTGCAAATAAATAAAAAGCAAAAATGTATGCAGATAAAAAAGGAGATCTGTTGTATCTGACTTACAAGAAGGAGATCACGTTTTAGTAAAATAAAAGGTAGGCAGCAAAGATATGACTACTTTTCATCCAAGACCAATGTCCATAACAAAAAGGAAAGGATCAATGGTTTTTGCAGAAAATAATAATCAGACTGTGACAAGGAATGTTTCCCAATTCAAAAGGATATTTCCATCTTTGTCTTCTGATCCAACATCTCAAGAGGAAGTCACTACAAAAACTGATCTACCAACATCAAATCCTATTGAGCCTAACACACTGACATATTTTAGGAGTCAGAGATCAGAAAACAGGACAAACAGAGGCAGTCATAAAACCTCCATAGAGACTTATTGAGACCATATGAACTTACTTTAGGAAAAGATAATAGTTTTGTTTTAAAATTGTTTTACTGTTTATGTGAAGTTGAAACTGTTCATGTTCAGTTACCGTTAGATAAAGTTAGATAATTCATTCAGTGAAAAAAAATCTATAAACAAAGAGGGAGATGTAGGGCTTTATTTACTAAGGTCGATTTTGTCAAAATAAACCAGAATCGCAGGACTTAGGCGGCAATTATGTAGTCCCCGCATTTACTAAAGGCAAAGTCCTGGGACTTTTGCCTTTTAAAAAAAATCGCCATGACAAACATCGCCAGTGTCAAACATAGCAATTGATGGATTTGATAAGCATTTAAAAGTGCCTGCTGTGTGTGACACTTTCTATGAAAACATTTTTTACATGTGTTTTGACACATAATTTTCGGTCACTAGAGGTCCACCTTTTATAGTCTCTATGACATCATAGAGACTATAAAAGGGGACCTCTAGTGACCGAAAGCTCATGAGCTACGGAACCCTGAAGACGCAGGACCAGGATGCAGCTTCCAGCTGGAGAAGAAGATGAAAACTTCAATCAACAGGTCCAGTTCTTCAAACAAGTCACCCAAGATAGATGACAACTAAACTGTGAGTTTTTACTGCACTTTATTCTTATTTAAAAATGGACCACACATTAAAAGGACTGCACATAAGGGACTTCACTGCAAAAGTTTCACATAAAAGTAATTTTAAGCTTCAAAAGGCTGTTACCAAGTAATATTAATATATATATGTGCACATGCTTTTTTGAACACAACAATATGGGAAATATACATTTTATTGACAAATCAAGGTGATTTCACTTCAGTGCATTTCAAAAGTGGCCACATGCATTTACATCAGATCAAAGGGGGCTAGCATATTAAAGTATACAGTAGGTTGTGCAATGTTTCATTTTTGCCTGTACATATTGTTTTTTTTTTTGTTTTTGGTAAACTTACAATTTTTTTTTACAGATATTGCTCATAGCGCAGCATGTCATTAACCCTTACAATGCTGATGCTTATAGTACTAGAAGGCACAGCATGGCCTGAAACACATGGCCATGCTGTGCCTTTTTAGTACTATTAGCGCGTGCATGCTAATGGTTATAAGCATGCTGCGCTAGACATTTTAAATTTTTTTGTTTAAATTGACATGATCATCTGCGATTTTTTTATGGAAAGTCACCGTGATTTTATACACAAAATAGCGGCAATTTAACCATGAAAAAAATCGCTGCCTATCAACGGAAATTATAAATCATTAGCCAAAAGCGTATAGTAAATGTTGTGATTTTTAAAATAAAATGGCAGCAAAATCGCAGCGATGGCTGGCGATTCATAATCTCTGCAAAAAACGACCTTGGTAAATGAGGGGTGTGGGGTTTCGGTCCGAATGGCCGATTTCCAACTGGCTGGGATTTCTATTGCATATGCCTCAAAGAGGCATTGATCTACGGAGCACCAAGCTTTTGGTGCTCCGAAAAGTGTAAAAAAAAAAGTCCCCCACTACTTCCCCTAATTCTTACCCTAACCCTAACCCTCCTTCCTGGCAGCCTGACCCTAACCCACCATCTCTTGCAGCCTGACCCTAACCCTCCTTCCTGGCAGCCTGACCCTAACCCTCCCTAACTTGCTGCCAGACCCTAACCCACCATCTCTTGCAGCCTGACCTTAACCCTCCCTCCCATGCAGTCTGACTCTAACCCCGCAGAAAGACTTTACTCACCTGTCCCCTCGGTCCGGCGAGCAGCGGCGGAGGTGCGGCAGAGTGATTTGTTCTGTCCGAAAGTGAATGTGTGATTATGCCAAACGGCATATTCACACATTCATAAAAAAAAATATTCTAAAAGTGTAAGCTTTGGAAAAAGGGACATTCTAAAAGTAACTTTCGAATATCCCTTTTTTTGGAAGCCACACTTTCTAACCGGAGACTGCAACCGGTAAATGAGGCCCATAACGTCTTATATATACATTGCATATATATATGCAATATATATATATATATATATATCAACCTATTTATAATTCCATGAGTGCAATGGGGAAAGGGGGGTGCCACTCTGCCTTGGGCCTTGAAGCAGCTGTACCCCATACTCAGGGCTGTAATGTCTTATATATACATTGCAGGAAAGTTGTGATTTAAAGCACTGTATCTTTAAAAATGCATCATTACAGGATAGACATGTGACCAGGAAGTAGGAAGTAACTGGGTGTAAGAGAAGGAAGTCAGTAACAAACAAGAAGTGATTGTAAGAGCTTGCAAGTATGACCAAGAAGAAATAAAGATACATAACTATAATAAATATTGAATCATTATTATGGCCCTGATTCAGAGACTGAAATAAAGAGAGGAAAGTTACTCCTGGGCTAAACCATGCCGATTGCAGGGGAGTCATATTTTGTCTGGTGCAAACAGTATTAGAGTTGAGAGGTGGTATTTCCTATCCCAAGTCTAAATAGCAGTGTAAACGTGAACCTGGGGCTGGATCAAAACTTAGTCAAGTGCTTAAACTTAGTTGCTCCTGGGCTAAACCATGTTGATTTTAGGGGGAATCAAGTTAGTTGTATTCATGCAGGTATATAGCTTTAAATTGCTTAGTGCACACAGACATTGACCAGTTTTATTATCACACTGTTATTTAGACTTGGGATAGGAAACATCACCTCTCAACTCCAATACTGTTTGCAACAAATGAAATATGACTCCCCTGCAATCAACATGGTTTAGCCCAGGAGTAACTAATTTCAAGCACTTAACTAGGTCTGGATCCAGCCCCTGGTCACTATCTGTCTGCAGTGAGCAATTCAAAGATATTTCCCTGCATGCAAAGAATACAATTAACTTGACTCCCCCTACAGAGGCGTAACTAGCGTGGGTTTTGTAGGGCTCAGCGCAATCGGAGCCTTAGGGCATGAGTCCTACAAAACTCCACTGCTTTTTTTCCCCGTTAGACTCCTTTTCCAGGAGTCACAGCGGGTAGCAGGCATAACAGTGGGGGGTGCGTGCGGTGAATACAGATGCCGACACGACCTTGGGAGTGCGCCGCGGAGGAGAGCAAGTAGAGGGTAAGTGACTTTCTATTGGGGGCTGCACTAAGGACTAAAACTATATTAAGGGGGTGCACTAAGGACTAAAACTATGATGGGCCTGCACTAAGGACTGAAATGATATTATGGAGGTGCATTATGGATTGCAACTATATGAGGGGCTGCATTAAGGTCTAAAACTATATAATGGGGGTGCACTAAGGACTGAAAATATATTATGGGGGTTAACTAAGGACTAAAACTATATTATGGGGCTGCACAAAGGACTAAAACTATATTATGGGGGTGCACTAAGGACTGAAACTATGATGATTCCCTGTATGTATTTTGTTCTGATGGTTTTGTAACATTATTAATGGGTTCATTATGATGCATATGTGAATTGGATTTTTTCTTAGAGTCTCTAACTGATAGGTTCAGATTTTCATCTAAATAAATGGATGTGTCAGATGTGATATCTACCTTATATGCTCCATCTCTGGTCAACTTATTTCTCTTTTTCTGTATAATTTTTTCTTCTTTTTTATCTAATCTTAATAGGATGGATTCTTCAAGTTGTTTGAATTCTTCTGTATCCCTAAAAGGTGTGATTAATATATTATCTGCCCATTTAAGAGCACATTAAATTGTTTTTATAAATAATATTGTCATTATGAATTAATCTGGTTATTTAAATATGTATATATGTTAATCCTATGTTTACCCCTATATTTATGAGAATGATGTATGGGGTTTGTTTAGACTGATGATTGCTGTCATTTATCCCCTGCCACCTTTTAGTAACCTTTCGGGGGAATAGTGGTCCGTTTTGTAATATGCTTATTTTAATGTGAATTTCTATATTGCATGGAGACTACAAATTTGTTAGAGAGACCATCGGTGTGTTTTATAATATTGATCAGGAGTATCTTGGTACAGTGGTGTATAATTTTTTATTTGGGTGTTGGTAATGAGTACACTCAGTATTTATTGGCTCACCACCGGGATCCAGAGAGACTTAAGGGACTCATCTAGCCCAGCCGATACCCTCAAGTCTGGGGACTTGTGGAAGGGAATAATACGGACCTTATTTAAGGGAAGTCTTTTATCCCATGCAAGACTGCTTTTGCTTTTTCTTTTAATCATTGTATTTATTAAATGTTACATTGTTTCTTAACATTGTTTCTATTTTCTTTTGCACTTCCTAAGGGAAACCTTTCTGCACGAGTCATCAATTAGTCTGTTTTGTTTTTTGTGGACTTTATTTTATTAACTTTACCTCTCTTACCAACACCCACAGGAGTGGTTGCAGTGCCTATCTTACCTAATTTAAAGTAATTTGTGTAAATTTTTTGGGGGTTGGTAGATCCCAGGGTGGAGATAGGCTGCAGCAATTGTATTAGCGCTTGGTTTTATTCTTTGTATTATTTATGTATTGTATGGCAGTCTTTAGGATGCAGTCTGTATGGTATATCCATTAGTAAGGTAAGTAAGATAATGTCTTTATGGTATAAATGTTGTCTGTATTGTGTGAAAGTCTATAGTATTGAGAATATATTGTATGGACATAAGGAGACAGTGTGTATTATATGACAGTCACTAGGATGAAGTCTGTATTGTATGGCAGTCACTTGGAGGCAGAGGTAATTTTATTATGAGACTAGGGGCCTGATCCAGACCTACGACGATGCGCTGTGCTTACTAAAGCACAGTGTCTCGGCGTTCACTCTCCCCGACACTCCCCCTGTGCGGGCATATTTCCCATTGCTTACGCCTGCTGAAGGCTACCCTAACTTCAGCCGGAGTAAGCAATGGCTACCACTAAGCCCTCCCTCCCTCATTATACTACCTCCCCCCGCCCAACGGCACTAACCTTAACATAGGGATGCTAGGGCCCCCCCCTCCAGCATCCCTACGCTGTTCCTACGGACGCCCGATCATTTCCGTAGCTACGCCGGGCAAAATCTGCCCGGCGCATGCGCAGATCGGCTTCTCAGCCGATCATATGCACGCCGTCCAGCGATGGCGGGCGTAGGTCTGGATCAGGCCCTAGGTTGCTATATATTTATAGACATTATAGAGCTCTATATGATACAGGGACATATTATAGGTTATATGATTTATTATTTATTTGAGCATACATAAACAGTAATAAAGATATTTATTATGGGACATATTAAATGTATGACTTGTAATAAAGACATTTGTTTATCATTATTTCTGAAAATATCCGCATAATAGATCTATATAAGAAATAAAGCTCATTTATCGGGGATAACTAAGTAGCAATAAAGTGCTATATTTTGGGATGAATAGAGAGCCCTATCGTATGGTCATATGGATTAGTGTTATGGGAAGAATATAAAGCCCTATTATGGAACAGTATTATTGGTAATATTTCACTTATATTTTGTGAGACTTTTTTATTGCATTCTCTCTTTTGCAATAATTTGTTTAAATAAAATAATTTATTGCTAATAATATATTCTTTTTTAAATATAGCTGGATGAAAAGCTGGAGCCAGCCCTGAGTATTAGGACCTGATCCAGATTTAAGTGCTAAATACGTACATTAGACTCCATTGGAGTGGCTAACATATGGCTTTTGGCATCTAAAATTCTGCATACAGAAGTGCAGGGCACAACTCCTGCACTCCAGCATGTGGACTGCTTTCCACTGCCAGATTTCTACCTTTAGTATTTTTCATTCATCTCTGTGCATGCAGAGTACTGAATTGTACATAAGGGCAGAATTGTGCACTATGAAATGCACGCGGATCTGTCCACACCTAACTCACTCGGATTTATTAATACAGTCCTTCTTTCTCAAGATTGCACATCCACAAATTTACCCAATGTCCCTTCACTTTTTTTCCTTTGAAGTACATGCTATACACATCTTCAACACTTTCTCCCTGTATGTAGCTGTGTTCTATCAACCCCCCACCCCCAATGGATCTTGCCATCAATTTCATCAGCACTTCTCTGCGTGTCTTCTTCATTTCTTATCCTCTGCCTTATCAACCATTATTCTAGGCAATTTTATTAACAATCCTCCATATCCTGATGCATCTAAAGTTTTTTCTCTAACCTCATCTCTTGGCCTTTGCCAATGGATTGATTCTTCTACCCATAAGGATTGCAATTGCATTGATTTTGTATCTAAACTATGCTCAGTCGCTGGTCTTAATAACTCTCCTCAACTTCTCTCTGACCATCACCTTATCACCTGCAAACTCTCCCACACTAATTATAGCTCTAAGCTTTATCATTCAACATCTTCTCACATGAGTAGAAATCTTAATGCTATTAATTTTGACCAGCTTTCTAAATCTGTGTAACATCTTCTGTCTTCAGTCTCTAATTTTCACTCTCCTGATTTAGCAGTATCTCGCCTAAACCAAACTCCAGATACTGTCCTTGACCAAGTCGCTCTAGCTACCCTTCATGTGTCATGGTGTCTCTAATGTCAGCTGTGGCACAATAATGACACACAAAACTTAAAACGTCTCTGGCACAATCTTGTTCCCCTGATGACTTTTTAACTTATACAAAAACTTATGAGAACTACCCTGGACAATGCCAAACAATCCTACTTTAAATCTCTCGTTTCTACTTGGTCTTCTAACCTCAAACGCCCCTTTTATTTAATTCCCTACTGAACCCTATTGTGCACAACCTCCATCAATGCCCAAGGTCTTGCACTGTACTTTAAGGACAAGTTAAGAAAGGAATTATCCTCCTACTCCTCATCTACCAACATACTACCCCACATGCTTCCTCCACTCTCTAACACTATGTCATCATTCCATCTCACAAATATAGAGGAAGTACCTGCTCTTTTCTTCTCTTCCTTCTCTACTACTAGCCCTCTTGATCCAGTACCCTCACATGTCAATCAATGTCTATCTTCTGTGCTTATTCCAACCTAAACTTCAATCTGTAATCTCTCTCTATTAAGACTGATATCTTACCCTCTTTTTTAATAGCAAGCACTGATTACTCCAATTCTGAAAAAACTCAGACGCAGCCTCATCTCTGTTACTAACACTGCTATGTGGCTGGATCATACAGAGCACTGAGCATTTTTACCATATAATGTGACTTACCCATTGTGTGATATATATAGCACTTGCCCATATATATCAAACCCACTGTCCAATAGAGTGTAAGTTTGTGAGTAGGGCCATCTTACCCACCCAGTCTGTTTGTTGCTACCCAGTCTTGTTTATACTAATTGTTAAAAATGTAAAGTGCTACGTATTCCGCTGGTGCTTTATAAAAACCTGTTAATAGATAAATAAATAAGAGCTTAGCCAAGCCCTTACTGTGCAAATTAAATACTATGCCCTCCCACCATGTATATCTTCTACGGAAAGTTGGATGGGCCAGCCCCCTGTGCAGGGCCTGCATTCCGCACAGAACATAGCATTGGGTAACTGTATTTTGATGCAGATATATTGGCACTGTGCATACAGATACATAGCATACGTCAGTCAGCCGCATTTCATTATTCTAGATCTGTCCCTTAGGGGACCAGAACCGGTTACAGATTCCTCAGAATAAATGAAAATGAAAAGCAAATAGACAATGTTTTTCTGGAATATGGGAAAAGGATGGAGAATTGGCAGTGTGGCATACCACTCTGATTTTTATTTTTATTTCTTATATTATACTTCATCTGCTTATATTAGTAGCACATAATAATAATAATAATAATAATAATAATCAGAATAAACGTATGCAGTGCCCAGCTGAGAAAAGGATAGTCTGTAAAAGTAACTAGCATGTCTGATCCTGAATCTTTATACCCGTTTCCCCTACTCCTGGTTTTTTAGTCACCTAGTAGGCAGTTAAATTTTTTATGTTTTCACTACAGATTCAGACTGATTGAATACATTTTGCTT
The DNA here is from genome assembly GCA_011038615.1 of Limnodynastes dumerilii. Classification (NCBI taxonomy): domain Eukaryota; kingdom Metazoa; phylum Chordata; class Amphibia; order Anura; family Limnodynastidae; genus Limnodynastes; species Limnodynastes dumerilii. The sequence continues at coordinate 107,750 of WWET01003808.1, read as the reverse complement.
TTGTATGATACGCAATTTATATAAGTTTCTAAGGAAATAAAAATCAATTGTGATAGTTACTTTCTATATTGTTAAATAGCATTATCCAAACAATGAAATGTTCATCATGTTCCATCATATTATTTTGTTTCTACCACTGCAGATAAAGGTCTTCCAATGTCATAAAATAAGAAGACAAATGCAAGGCAACCACTGTAACTTTAGATCAGTGGGAGTTACCAACACGAGGGCTGTCTTTTAGAAGTAGAGACAGCCGAAAGTTCTTTTTCGGCTGTCTCTATTTCGAATAGGCAGCCATTTTCTATTTTTTTTAAAGAATGGGTGAGTATGCCAATTGGCATACTCATCCATTCATTTTTGGAAGCGCCATCTGCCAGACCCACCACCCACCACAGACACCACCAGGGAGGTGAGTAACCTCTCCGGGAACTTTTAGGGTTAGAGGATGTTAGGGTAAGTCTCTGGGGAAGAGAAGGTTAGGGCCAAGGAAGGGGAGGGTTAGGGTTAGGATCAGGTTGTGGGGAAGGGAGGATTAGGGTCAGGCTGCGGGGAAGGGAGGATTAGGGTCAGGCTGCAGGGAAGGGAGGGTTAGGGTCAGGGTCAGGCTGCGGGTAAGGGAGTCTTAGGGTTAGGCTGCGTGGAGGGGAGTCCTAAGGTTAGGCTGTGTGAAAGGGAGGGTTAGGGTCTGGCTGTGGGGAAGGGAGGGTAAGGGTAAGGATTAGGGGAACGGTTGGGGTTATATTTTTCACTTACCTTTTGGAGCACAGTGTTCTGCTCTCTGGGGATCGATTACTTTGCCTCTTGAAGACAAGAGCAATCGATTTCACAGCCAGTTCAGAACTGGCTGAGTTTAAACAGCCCTTTTGCAATAGGTCCATTTTCAATGGGCACCCACACCCTTTTAAAACTATGTATCATAATCCGGTACATGTGGGAATACAATAGGACATCTATCATAAAGAAAAAGAGATGCAGAAGGAGACAGTGATTGAATAAGGGTTCAAGTAGGACAGGTCAGGTCAGATACATAAAAATAAGATAACTTACCTGCCTAATGATCCTCTTTTCATGTCTGTAGCTTGAATATATTGCATATTTTGCAGCCTTCACTCTTCTGAAAGGATCCTTACCAAGGTTACTAACAACTTTGTTAAGGAGAATAATTATCCTGTAATTATCCTCCTTCACCTTTAAGCTGCTTTTAATATGAATGACCTCCTCCCTCTAGATTTTGTTTTTTCCCCCTCCTCTTCTCCAAAAATACTTCCACCCTGACAGATGACAGGGTGTCATAACATATTTAGCTGGGAGGGGGCAAGAATTTGTTTCCATTTTGCTCCCCCATCCCTTCGTGGCCCTCCCATTTGCAAACTTTATACATACCCTCCAACATGACCCCCTCCATTCGGTACAAAATGCTCTGCTCCTGCTCTTCCTTCCTAATCTCTGAGTGCAGTCTCCTGTGTTACACACCTTTCTATTCAAATAAAGAGTATAACACAGGTGACTGCAATCAGAGATTAGGAAGGAAGAGCAGGAGCAGAGTATTTTGTACCGAATGGAGGGGATCATGTTGGAGGGTATGTTTATATATAGCAAAAAAGGTGGGTAACCGCATGAAGGAGGGAATCATAATCTCAATTGCAATGACATATGTATCATCTAATAGCTATGAGATTACGGGTGCAAACGAATGGCGAGTGCAAAGTATTTACAAATAAATGGAGAATAGAGAGTTATCCCCATTAAAAGAGAAAGAGAGCCATAGTTTTGTATGCGCACCAAAAAAAACCTCCTAAAAAATAACTTTTATTAAACAGATTAAAATTTCAAACATATGGAAGCCAGTGAAAAATAATTTAGCAAAATAAATATAATAAAGTGGTAAAATGCCACATGGGCTTGTATATTTTGGAGCATAAGCAAAGCATGTGCTTTGTAATCGTCCCAAAGCCTAACCTAACCCTGTAATCATCCCAAAGTCCCTGCAATGTCAGAGTGCAGACGAGGGGGGAACGATCTCACCGGAGGTGATCTGGATGGAAAACGGAGTGACTGCAGGGAGATCTAGGCATTTATTGTACCTTAAACCTACTTTCTTGTTCGGTGTGGTGGCCAGATATGACTCAAGATTTCAAGGAGTTTGTTAATTCCTGCAAAGTTTGTGCCCAAACTAAGGTTCCTAGACAGCTTCCTTCCATTCCCGTTCATCCATGGACACACATCTCTATGGACTTCATCACATACTTACCTTGTTCTGCTGGTTTTACCACTATTTGGGTGACGGTTGACAGGTTTAATAAAATGATTCATTTTGTTCCTCTGAAGGGACTTTCTAGCACTAGAACCCTTGCAAGATTGTTTGTCCAACACATCTTCAGGTTACATGGCATTCCAATTAATATTGTATCTGCTGGAGTGGTCCAGTTTGTGGCTTTGTTTTGGAGATCCTTTTGTTCTTCTCTGGCAATCTAGGTCAGTTTCTTCTCAGGATACCATCCTCATTCTAATGGACAGACGGTAATAGTCAACCAGTGTCTGCAGCAATACTTACGTGCTTACATCTTTAAGTGCTAGGCTAATTGGGTAGAATTGGTTCCTTGGACAAAGTTTGCGTACAGTAACGCCAGTCATATTTCTACCAAGATGTCTCCGTTCTTCTGTGTGTTTAAGCCAAACCTTGGGCCAGTTCATTGGATCAACCTGATGCTTCTGCTCCTTTGGGTATTCATCAGGTGACCTCTGTGAAGTTAATTAAGAGACGGACACTTACAGCTCTGAAACAGGCCTCAATCTGAGCTAATAATTATGAGGATTGGTTCCAGAGGTTGTGCAGGTTTAGGGTGGGTCAACTGGTATGGCTGTCTACCCAGAACATTAGGCTTCGTCAGTCTTTCAAAATGTTTGGTCCTTGTTTCATTGGCAACAGACATGGGGTCTCAAGAGAGATCTTCATGCTTATTGCCTCATTAGGGAATTCTTCAACAGATTTCCTTTAAAGACCAATAATAGGGGTCTTGTAGCTCCTCGTAAAGGGGGGGTACTGTAAGGGTCAATTCAGGCATCGCCATTACTTAGGGCTGTCACACTCTGATTTGCTCTGGACACAAGAGTAATCTATGGGTCCTGGCAGCTGTCTTGGTTACTTGGCCATTAAGGTGTAGGAGGCTGGTTTAGTCCTGACATCTGAATTGCCAGTCTCCCTGTAAATGGACTGACGGGCACTCTGCTCTGGCTAGTCATAATGTCATGCCACCCTGCCTTCCTTTTTTTCTGCCAGTGTTCTGTGCTATGCCAGTGCTTTGTCAGCTTTCACTTCTGAGGGCCCCTTCATGACTTAACGCCTTGTTCTCCTCTGAACCCCCTTCTTTGCCTTATTCTCTTGCCTTGTTGAGTGTTTGTTGTTTTTTCCTCTTGTGACGTTTCTGCCTGCATTCCCCAGTCTCCTGATTTCCTGTTGTTTCAGTGTCTGTTCCGCGTGACTCTGTGAGTGGGTGCCCATGTTTGTCCACAGTCTGTCATGGTGTTTGTCTGTCTGGGTTCCTTGTCTTGTCTATCTGTGATCTGTTTATACAAGTGTCATACAGACATGCAGAGTGCAGAATCCCATGGAGGGTGCACTAGGACAACCTTCACCCCAATTCCAATGCCTATAGCCCGGGCTAACCTCATCCACTTCCTTAAGTTTAGAGTACCATCTCTTTGTGGCTACACCTTGATCTGTCTTTTATCACCTGATCTCTTCTTACCCATCTTCATTCTCCTTTCCAACTGCCTTTCTGCTATCTCTACCTTGATGTCTGTACATTTTATTAACTTGAATTTGTCTAATACAGAACTCATAGAGCTAGATTTACTAAACTGTGGGTTTGGAAAAGTGGAGATGTTGCCCATAACAACCAATCAGATTTTAGCTCTCATTTAACTATTACATTCTAGAGAATGTCAGCTAGAATCTGATTGGTTGCTATGGGCAACATCTCCTCTTTTCCAAGCCCGCAGTTTAGTAAATCTGGCCCATAATCTTAACTCCATCCAAATATCTGTCCCCTCCCCAAGTTGCTGTCTCTGTGAACAAAACTATTATCCCTCTTTAACTCTTTAGTTTGCTGTTCCTGTGTCCTCCTCACTTCTTCTCTTTTCTTCACTGTCCCACATCCAGGTCATCTGCAAGTCATACCACTTTCTGCTCCACAACATCCTTGGGATCAGGCTGTTTCTTACCCTGGAAGTTACCAATATACTGTACTAATTCATGCTAATGCAACTTCTCACCTGAACTACTGAAACATTTTCCTTTATGGCATTTCATTAATCCACCTTCTCATATTTAAAAATTTGACAGCTCATCTCACTTAGGGCCGTATTCAGAGATCCGTTTCTTTAAAGTATGCAAATATATGCATGGCCGTTTCAAAGCAACACCCATGACACTCCCCTCATACGGACGGATTGAAGGTGACTTACAAGTGCCTCGACCCACCCGTATATTTCAGTGTGCATTTCCAAATGTATATTGCCGCCGTATGTGCGTATCTAAGTAACCGCGCCCTCACCTTGCCTTCAAATGGTCATTTAAATGCCTCCCTCCACCCACTAACACGCATCTTTAACCAGATGGATTATAAACACACCCCTCCGAACGGAACTTCCCACGTGCGATTCACAAATCCGTACCTAATGGACTTCCATGCATAAAATCAACATAGATTGCGTAAATTTTGTTACTACGCATGCGCAGTTCATTGTAACATAAAAATACGCACAGAACTTCTCGCAAATATGGTTCTCTGAATACGGTCCTTAATATTCAGCTGTAGCCTCTTCTCTTTGTCATTTGCTTCACTGACTCACCTACTCCCACAGAATCCAGTTCATGATTTTCATCCTCACTTTTTAAACCTTCATTTACTCAGCCACTCCATAAATTTCAGATCTGATCCCAATATCACAAGCCCTCAACCCATTTCACTCCTCATCTGATTGTCTACTTACCTCCTCCCATATCTAATAATGTCAGGAACCCGGACTACCTACGTCAGAATCCCTGACTTGGAAACCCAAATTTAAGTTTACCTGGGGGCCTAGCAACTTAAATCCACATTAATCTTCTAGCACCACCCACCTCTATTATGGTAAATCTCTATATTTACCCCAAATATTAAAACTGCCACCACACTCTTTTAAAGGTTAACGCGAACCTATCAACAAAGTTATAACACACTTAACAGAGACTATCACCCCATGACTTTATTTCTGTAAATCCCCCTAGATTAATAACCTCAGTTATTGAAATGATCACCTCGTGAGTTATTTCCCTTATCAGTTACAGTAGCCAAAAGTAGTCAAGTTCTCTTCAGAGAATAGGGCTTTCAACACAAATATGAATAAGGCAAAATAAATGAAAGATTTATTCTACAAAAAAGGTACAATGCTTATTACACAAAAAAAGATATTTAACAATAAAAGGTTACTAGATTAAACAGAATAAAAGACATACAAGCAATTTAAAACAAAAAGGGAACAAAATAGAAAATAATCACCTGTGTTGAGATTACTTCTTTGCTAGGAAAATTCCCCCAGACTAGCAATCTGGACCCCACATGGAACCATCCTGAGCCTTTGACTGATTCCATTTTTAAAGACACCTTATCTGGCTATCTCTCCTCCTCCTCCCTCTGGCAAGGTGAGGAGATTGGACAGCAGGCTGTGACCAGTCAGGGGCAAGGGTCAGACTTAGAAGACTGCCCATCCAGCCCTGGTAACTTACATTTAAGAATTCATATTTCTCCCCCTGACAAGGTGGGCTACTCATGGTAATCTAATATCCATACCCCTGGTGTTATTAGCTGCTGCTGGTCATCAAACACGATATGATTGGCATGAGTGTAACACGAGTTCCTTCATAATAATGTTTCCTGGAGAGACACCATCTTCCAAAATGCCAGTATTGCACATTTGCTTGGGCTTCACATTACTGAGAAATTAGAAGTTGCCACGAGTACTACAAACATGCGTTTTGTCTGAATATAATATTTATTTTCCTTTGTTCCTGGGGTCAGATACTGGTCAGTTTTTCTAGAGACCTCTCTGA
>WWET01003808.1:81418-98503 GCA_011038615.1 Limnodynastes dumerilii | reverse complement strand
GATGCGAAATGGTATTATTATTATTAACTTATTTATATAGTGCCACAAATTGGCTGCAGCACTTTATAGAGAACATTAGAGATTCACATAGACATGCCCCTACTGGAACTACAGAGTTTGGGAGGAAGGGTAAAAAAAGATGCAAGTGTACAGCTCAGCTATACCATTTTGCAAAGTAAGGGGTGCTAATTAATCTTAAATCTTTACATGCATTGGAAATACATTACTTTTGCACACAGAACTCAAATACGCCATAGCTTTATGATTAATCTATGAAACAGAGCTGAGCTAAGAAATGTCACCTAATAATTTTGTTTTCACAATTTTAAATTGCCTCCCCTTGCAGTTCAACATGGTATTGCTCAGGTCTACACTTGCACCTAAAAAAAGATGGAAGTGCAGCTCTGAATCAGCCCCCAGAATGTTCTTAGCTCCTAAGAAGATAGGGGTGATTTCTTTAGGATCTGTGAATCCTTCTTATTGATCTATGTGTATATTTAGGAACGTTCCTAAATTCTTTCTTAAGTGTGGATCAGGTCCACTGTGTGAAGTGCTAAGGGCATGTAGGTAGGAGAGTTTATTTTTTCATTGATTATGAGCTAATAATATATAATAGCTAAGTCTATCAGACACCTTTACTCTTCTGAAAAAAGAAAGGGGCACCCAAGACAGGGCTAATCTTAATGTACACATCATATAGTAGGAGAGTCACATCAACAGGTGAGTTTAAAACTTCCAATTTTAATTATAACATATTAAAAGTAATACACAAGGCCCTTGTGACAAGGGCGATAATAAGAAAAAAAGAATAAAATAAGTCAGTAAAGCAGGCATAATAATATTACTGTGTCGGGGGCGTGGTTTGGCTGCAGTAGCGCGAAGACGTGTGGTGATAGAGCTCCTCAGTTAATGATCTATAATTACCCATTTTTATCCGAAATTTTGGGTTTCTTTGTTCTTTCTCGGTCGTCCTAACCCAGCTGTGTCTGCCTGCTCCCCCTTTGGGGATTTCCACCGTCTCCGTGACAGAAGTTGGGGTTGTGCTGTGGCAGAAACGCGCCCGCCATCAGGACATTGTTGGCAGCGGCGGTGTGAGCACCCTTCCGAATACCTCTTGTGTGGCCCCCGGACGTCGGCTGTACCTCCTAGGCTTCGCGGCGGGACCCTCTTACCTGGGTGGACTTCTGGTGGAGCGGTGGATCCGGTGCCACGGTGGTGTCCTCCCGTGGCCTCTACAGTCCCCCGGCGGTTATCGTCTGCATCATCTTCACTTGCCTACAAGTGGCAGGGGTTCCCTGACTGGGTCCAGTGGATCTCCGGAGACTCTCCTGTGGGAGATTGGAAACAGACTGCCGGCCGCTACCGACGGGGATTTGCATCAGGCTCTCGCTCTCTTCACCACCGGGCCTTTTGGCGCGAAACCATTCGCGCCCTCGGTGCCATCTTGGGACCGGTTCTAGGCCGCAGCTTCATAGCAGCTTCATAGCCCAGTGCACGGACGGATCCATCGGCGCCCCCATTGTGTGCCTCACGACGCCTGTCAGCAGACTTCTGCGGTGCTTCTTGGATCTCTGGACAGCTTTGGGGGTAGGCAGCTCTATTCAGTGCACACTGACACCAATTGTATTGCCACTGCACCCCCCCCATCTCTTACTACCCAGCTCCACTTTGAGCCCAATTCTGATCACCCTGAGTGGTCTCCACACTTGATAGTCTCTATAGCCTTCCTACTTCCTATTATTATAAAAAAAAAATAAAAAAAAAATAAAGAAGTACAGCAGAGCAGTAAACTGTTTACCTGATATGCTCCTTCCACCATTAACTCTGCTTCTTTCGGGCCCCATCAACCCATGCAGGCCCTGACTCCCTCCATAAGGGGCACCAACATTACTTTTTGTAGTTTGTCCTAAACCCAATCAACAGGATTTGCTACTCATGACAAAGATGTAAAGTGGCTCACTTAGGTATCCTGGAGGGCCCTAATGTATCTCCTCCCTGACACATACTAATTTCAATCCTGAACCATTTATTTTATTCAACACTTTTCCTGTGGGACATAAGCTTATTTGCTACACCCTTTCATCACTCTCCTACCTTGCACTACGGTCACCTGCGCCCAGATGGCTGGCAGAAACATTACCAAGCGGCTGCCGCCTGGCCCTACTCCGCCTTACTTTAAGAAATCGGGCCCTGGTGTGGATGGTGCGGATCCTGCGCCCGTTGTAACCTCGCCACCAGCAATATCTCTCCCTCCATCTCCAAGTATTGACCCGATGGTCCAAGTGGCTATTACCAACTTAGCAAGTGACATTAAAATCACCTTCCAGCAGGAACTTAAAAAAGCGGTATGCGATTTTAAGACTGAAATTGCTTCGTTAGGGAATCACACGGATACACTGGAATCAAAAACGGACGACCTCTGCCGCTCCCATGACCGACTTGATAGCGAAATGGTCCGTTTGCGTGCTGAGATTGAAATTCTAAAAGAAAAACAAGACGATCTGGAGAATAGATCCCGTAGGAACAATGTACGCATACGTAACGTTCCTGAATCAATCAAAAATGCTGAACTCCCCACCTATCTTCAGTCCCTCTTTCGTTAAATCCTTCCGGATGTTACGGACAACGACCTGCTACTGGATCGGGCCCATAGGGCGCTTCGCTCCCGTCCACCCACAGATCAACGCCCAAGAGACGTAATAGTTCGCTTCCACTATTATAAGATAAAAGAAAAAATCCTATTCTCCACGCGCAATAAGGTTCATATTCTCCACAAAGACACCTCCCTGCAGTTATTCCAGGATCTAGCACCCACAACATTACAGAAGCGTAGAGACTTACAACCTGTGACCCGTGTCCTCCGCCAACACAATGTTCGTTACCGATGGAGGTTCCCGTTTCATCTCCAGGTCCCAGTGGAGGACACTATGGTCTCTGTCAAATCTCTGGATTAAGGCCAGGCCCTCCTGGGACGTCTCCGTATCCTGCCTGAACCAACCAACATGACAGCCTCCTCCTCCTCCCCCACTCCACCTAGAAGCAGACCCCCTTCGGCGGAATGGGCTACGGTGGCATGCCGGAACCGACCTAACCCACCGCCGGACTGAGTATTTTGATTATGTTGTTTGTTTCTTCCACTTGTGCTTTTTCCTTCCCACAGGAAACTCACCACACTGCTTGGGCCTAAGAATGAGGATCTTCTACCTTGTCTCCTAGAGCAGTCTGGTTTTTGAACTTTAAATTCTACATTATCTAAGGCTGGTTTTGAATTTGTCCCAGGTTCAGATTGTTTATTCTAAAATTTGTTTTAAATACTATATTGTGTCTATTACATAAGCATCTATATGCTATCTATAAACATTGGGGCTCCCTTCCAGGGTACCTCATATTTAGTTCGTTCCACCACCCCCCAACCACCCTTGTATTTTTAACACATTTGTCTCCCTTTTTAGGGACTAGTTAGATGTTATCTTTACATAAAAAGGGTTTACGCCCACTAGGGCTCTTTTTCTACTTTATTTGTGGCCTTTTTCCTCTTTCTCTCCTCTTTTCTTTCCCCCCCAGGTCCATTGATCATCGCCTTCAACTACAATATATTAACCATTTTTTTGTTTCACAGTGTTCTCCAACACCACCTACACGATGGCCTCCTTAAAAATTGTGTCCATTAATGTTAATGGGCTTAATTCACCAAAAAAACGTGCCCTGGTCCTGGCGGCCCTCCGTCGTTCAGCAGCTGATTTCGTTCTTCTCCAGGAGACTCATCTCGCCGGGAGCCACTCTAGCTTGAGAAGTAAATCGTTTCCCTCAACCTTTTTCGCCTCGGCGGACGTTAAGAAGCGGGGGGTTGCAATTCTGGTAAGAAACTCACTTCCCTTTGTCTTCCTGTCTTCCTATGCAGACCAAGCAGGTCGCTTCCTAATAGTGGTGGGTAAACTTCAGGCAGAAATAGTCACATTGGTTTCCCTATACGCTCCGAATCATTCTCCCTCTCCTTTCTTCGCCTCTTTTTTTCGGAGACTAGACAAACATGCTCAGGGCCATATTATCTTAGGGGGCGACTTTAATTTAGTCATTAACTCTGCTTTAGATAAATCTCAACATGTTAGGAATACAATGGCCCCTTCAACATCCAGGGACTCCTTAGCTCTCCTCAACCATTTGCGCGCCCACTCTCTGTATGATACCTGGCGTCTTAAGAACCAAGATGCTAAAAATTATACGCACTTTTCCGCCCCTCATAAATGTCACTCTCGTATTGACATGATTTTTGTTTCTCACTCTCTAGCCCACACTGTTACTTCCACTGAGATTACCCCGTTAGCCTGGACAGACCATGCCTCGGTTACATTTACGTGTGACCTGATACGTTTGCATCGGCGCTCCCGTCGCTGGCGTTTAGATGATTCCATCTTACTAAATCCCGACTCCAATTTATCTATCCTAGAAGCTATAACGATATACTTTGAACTAAATAACACAGGAGACATATCTCCTAGCATTATATGGGAAGCACACAAAGCTACTATCAGGGGCCATATAATTAGTAAAACTGCAGCTCTGCGGAGGTCTTCATCTCTCTCTTTATCTACTTTGGAGACTCAGTTCGTGACCTCCTCAATGCAATTTCATATTTCCCCTGACCCCATTCTGTTAGACCAGATCACGGTCTTGAAAGGTCAAATTAATGCTATATTGTCCCGCAAACCAGCTTATACTCTAAAACGCCTTCACCAACAATATTATGATAAATCTGACAAAGCGGACAATATATTAGCTAGCAAACTACATGGTCAGCATGCCTCTTGTATGGTTAGCGAGCTCCGACTTTCTTCAGCAGATCCCCCTGTTTTTTACCCCTCCCAGATGTCCCAAATTTTTAGAAACTTTTATTGTGATTTATATAATTTACAGTCTTCTCCGCAACATATACCTCCCTCGGAAGTTGATTTATATAAATACCTGGCGTCCTTACGCCTCCCAACCTTATCCACTGCCCAACAAACCAGCTTGAACGCAGAAATTAAAACGGAGGAGGTCTTATTTGCTATTAAGTCCTTGAGAGCATCGTCTGCCCCGGGTCCAGATGGGTTAACGGTCCAATACTATAAGAAATATGCGAATATCCTAGCCCCTTTCCTAACCCAATTTTTTAATGCAGTACTGGATAGCACGCCATTTGCTTCTGAAACCACCCTCGCAGATATTATAGTCATTCCAAAGCCAGGGAAAGATTCCACTCTCTGTCAAAATTACCGGCCGATCTCCCTTTTGAATGTAGATTTACGCCTCTATGCGAAAATTCTGGCTCTGCGTCTCAATCCCCTTCTGCTGCACCTGGTTCACCCGGATCAGACCGGTTTTGTCCTTGGCCGTCAGGCCCTGGATAACACCAGGCGTGCTGTAGATCTTATACACTCTATTCATACTCAGAAACTCCCTGCCTTACTCATGGCCCTGGATGCGGAGAAGGCCTTCGACCGGGTGTCCTGGCCCTTTTTGGGGGGGGTTCTTCGGTCGATGGGCTTCTCAGGTCGCTTCCTTCAAGGTGTACTCGCGTTATATCATTCCCCCTCTGCGACGGTTACGGTGAATGGCATTTCTTCCGCCCCGTTTAACATTAATAATGGCACCAGGCAGGGCTGTCCTTTATCTCCTCTTATATTCGCGTTGCTGATTGAGCCGCTGGCCATTCGTATCAGGTCAAATCCTCTCATTTATGGTGTGCCTTCCGGGCGAGATGCTTATAAAATAGCTTTGTATGCGGACGATGTCCTATTGACTTTATCCAATCCTGCATCCTCGCTACCGGCGGTATTAGCTGAAATCAAAGAATATGGCAAACACTCAGGATATAAAATCAATCCACAAAAAACTGAACTTGTCTTTTATATAGGAGACACATTACGCTCCCATCTTTCCCACCTTTTTCCATTTAAATGGCACAAACAAAAAATTAAATATCTTGGGATACACTTGACTAAAACATACAACCAGCTATACCAGGCAAATTTCCCCCCCTTCTTACCCAGATCCCTGCTGACTTGGATCATTGGAGCTCGTTGATCATATCCTGGATTGGGAGGGTCACGTCTGTTAAAATGAATATCCTCCCCAGACTGCTGTATCTGTTCCAGACTGTTCCTGTCGGGGTCCCTCCGCAGGTTTTTAAATTCATACATTTCCATATCACCTGATTTGTTTGGCAGGGCCGGCGCCCGCGCGTCCGTCTTAAAATTATGCACTGTCCTATGAGAGCTGGTGGTCTTGGTCTGCCTGATTTCAAATGCTACTATTTAGCTGCCCACCTAGCTCAATGCGTCCTTTAGTGCCCGATATTGACTACTCGAATGTGGCCATTGATTGAAGCGGGGTTCCTGGATGTTTTCTCTATGGCGTCCCTATTGTGGCAACACAGATCTAAACGCCCTCCTCATGCTTCCTCTCATCCAGTCATTAACCATTACCTGGGGCTCTGGGATAGTGTCAAATATCGCTATAAATTGTCCAGTTCTCCATGTTCCCGCATTCCGTTGTATAATAACCCTGATTTTCTCCCAGGATGCAACCCCCGCGCTTTTGCCGCTTGGGCGGAGAAGGGAATTCATTATCTCAATGATTTTGTTTCCAGTGGCATTTTCCCGTCCTTTTCTGAACTTAGGAAAAAATTCTCCATCTCGCACAAATATTTCTACCAATATCTACAACTGAGACACTTCCACACGTCAATGAAACATATAATAGAGAATAACCCCCCCCACCTGTTTTGAATCTCTGTGCCGCAAGAGATCATCATTTAAAGGATTCATTTCGGAATTATATTTTTTGTTGGCTCCGGTCACATCTGAAGCTCTTGAGGTGCACGAGAGGGCGTGGGAGAGAGGTTTGGGGAGCTCCCTGGATCTGGAGGACTGGGAGGAAATTAGAGAAACAATTGCTTCTACCTCTTTATGCGTGCGCATAAAAGAGAACCGCTACAAAATTCTGCTTCGTTGGCACTTAGTTCCCTCCAAATTGGCTAAATTCTCATCTTCAGGTGATGCTTCATGCTGGAGGGGTTGCTCGGACCAGGGCACATATTTGCATATCTGGTGGCAATGCCCCAAGATAAAGAAGTTATGGACTGAAGTCCAGGGCTTTTTATCCCTAATCTTACCAATAGCAATCCCATTCTTGCCCCAACACTTTCTCCTTCCTTTGGGAATTCCCAATGCAACAAAAAGCCAAAACAAACTTATTCAACATATAGCATCTGCAACTACCTGCCCAATAGCGTCGACCTGGTGACAACCTACTGCACCCACCCTACGGGAGGTATTGGAGAAAACATGGTATGTGTTCAAAATGGAATACATGACTTGTATAATACGTAATTCCTCACAATCATTTTGTAAGGTTTGGGAACCGTGGGCGTCTCACTTCGGAACACCTCTTCCCATCTTCTGACTCTGGACCTGGGGGTTCCCCCCCCTCTTTTTTTTTTTTATTTAATTTTCCTCCTCATGGTTTCTCCTTCTTTATTGGACGGATGGCCACCCGTCTATTTTCTGTTCTTCTCTCATGTCTATTAATATCCAAAATCAAAGGATATACAATGTTCCATGTTATATGCTATTCTAGTTAAATTACTACATGTTATGGACCATAGCTTCTCTGGTCACTTTGATATTGTTTGGCTGACTGGTGTCCTTCTTAAACGAAATTTTATGGCTCCTATAATAATTTACAATAAGAGGTACATCGAAGGGCAAATAATGCTTTATAAATGTTTATTGTCTTATGACTTTACTTATCACAGCTTATCATTCTCTCTGTGACTTGTTGTGTTGTACAATAACTTGTTGTCCTTCTCAATAAAATTGTATTTAAAAAAAAATAATATTACTGTGTCCATTACGATAATATGTACTTTAAATAGTAATTGCACTGAATCCTTGAAAACGACCTTTAGACCAAAGGATGAAATTGCTTTATTATTTGCTGAAATAAGCCATCTAAATTTTTGATAAATCCAAAAGGTCTAACAAGATAATACAAAACGTAACCATGTATACCCGAAGGTAATAGCATTTTTCTATTGCTCCCAAATTAAACACCTGGTTGATTGGGTCAAATCGTAGTGAGTTATTATTAAACAGGATTTCAAATCATTAGTGTACCACTGTACCTCCTCATGAAGACAACACTATGATCCACTAAAGAAGATGGGAGAAATACCGAAAAAAAATTGAAGAAAAAAAGAGGTATAAATAATGTAGAATATTACAGATTAAAAACATTAAGAAAGTAAACATACATGTCTACAAAATAGGGGATTATTAACACCTCCTGCGCTCTCCTACAGCCACAACAGTCTACGGTGTGGGGGTGCTATCTCTCCACCCTCGCCAATCAATCCCCACACTACCTCCAACACAAAGGTAGGGGTAGGGTAGAGGATAAACTAGTATAATGGTAAAAATAATCACTGTAGTATCAAATGCGCTAATGAAAATACACTAAAGAATACTGTATACAAAGGTACAGCATGCAAAATGCATCAATCAACACAGACCTTATTTTCTATCTATATCAATGTCCACGTTCAGTCCTTGGAAAGTCCAAACTTTATAATCAATATCTTCATGTAGAGGTGGTTTATCCAGGTTCGCTTGTTCCCAAATTTCCAGAGATGTGCATAGAAACGAAAGGAGGGAATGTATATAGTGAAGTACAGCCGTTCAATCTATTTCCCCCTACTTTTCCTGGCTGCACTTACACATAAGAAAGGGTGTCCCAGGTAAAAAGGGGTTCTCAGGTAGACAATAATGTCTTCCACTGGGGGTCAGTCCTCCCACAATTACAAATTGCTGTTCAGGTTCAATCCCAAATGGTAGGTATCCTACTTATCTCGTACTTATCTTCCATGTACATATTAGAAGGCCACAAGACGACATTACCCCCCTTATCAGAGGGCTTTATAACCACGTCATGCCACTCACTCATTTCTCTTAATGCCTGTTTCTCTTCACTTGTTAAATTACAGTTATTTGCATGGTATATGCTGTCAGGAGATTGTTAAACTCATCAGTTACCAATTTTTTGAAAACTGATAAGGCCGGGAATCTTTCCAAATCCGGAAAAAGGGATGATTTGCCTCTGAAAGTCTGGGCATCCTGTGTTGCTGACAAATCCTCCAGGGTTCTAATAGCCTCCAATTCCTGGGTATTAAATACAGACTGATTAATCGCTGTTATCCATGGAGGTATTGTCAGCAACTCTCTCCTCTCTATTCCGATCTTTGTACATACTATGTAACTCTAGTCTGCGTAAAAACAAGTTTAAATACATTCAAGTTTGAAACGGTTGAAGGTGGAGGCCGGAGAGAAGGAGAGACCTCTGGATAACACATTATGATGGTTTTCAGACAAATGGTAAGATGACAGGTTAATAACATGTAAAGAGCCATTACCTGTCAATATCGACGTTTGTTGCGTTGCTATCGTCTGTTTGCACCTCTTCCTGTTCCTCTTCCAGGTCTTCCCGCCCCGCCGGACCTTGTGTTCATAGGTCCTAATAATTGATTCAACTGAGTTCCTAAAAAAGAAGCCGTTGCTTGTGAGGAGGATGATGCTGTTTGACTTTTAGCGGCTGCATCCTCGCCATCTGTGGACTCCAAGTCTGAGTTAGATGAAGTACCACCTTGATTTACATGCCTGTAGGGTTTAGAGCCATACCAGGTATATACTCTATTCTGGCTGAAAACATCCTTATCTCATATGAACTTGTCTCTCTTCCTCTCCATAATTTTCTGATCTAGAGTCTCAATATTGGTCTTTCGAATTTCGTAAGCATGGCCTGGAAAGGTTCCAGGTTGTCAAATTCCTTTAGAGAGTCTGTCATCCTAGTTACATCGTCATAATGTACAATCAATATTTTGAGCAACTCTAATGAACAGCGTGTAAGCGCTGCTTCCCATTCTTTCTGTAACTGGGATGTATGCAGTTCAAAGGTTGGAAAAACCATTGGTCGCAAACCCCTTGGGGTGATCCCATTATTTACATAGTTTTTGCATGTGGCTAAATTCATGTTTTTGTGGGCTATATTTACAATTTTTTTAATTTCCCCCGAAGGGAAGCTGCTCCAGGCTCGCCTGTGTTGATAGTAACTTGTAACACAGCTTCGGCACCTGTTAATATCAATGGGGCGCCGAAGTCTTATGAAGTGTTTGTGCATCGCCATGGAAACAACAGATTTCTGTCTATTTTCAGGTGATAATGAGCGTTTTAGTGTTAAAACACCCATTATCACCCGAAATGAGCGTTTTAGTGTTAAAACACCCATTATCACCCGAAAATATGTATAGTAAATGGAGCCCTGTTTGTCTTGTTAACCCATTTATTAGGGCTGATAGGGCAATAATACTTCTTGTAACACAGATTGCGTATACGCGGTCTTAAAGACCACGTATACGCAATTTATGTTGCAAGAAGTAATGTAGATTACGTTACAAAATTACTGCGCATGCGCAGTAGCACTTTTCTGATAACTCTGGCCGCAAATGCAATACGGCCGGAGCTCTGCATACGGCCCTATGTTATTTGTAATATCAATGCTTGTATAATATGTTAAATGCAACTGTTTATTGTGTTTTTATGTTTTTTTTAGGTGCCGCCTAATAAATTTACCAATAAATGAGTCCAGACTTCAATAAATACTGAGCAGTTGCTCAGAGCTGTGCATCTATCTGCTCCTTTGCGAAAGCTGCACTGCAAAACGTGTCAGTGGGAATTCTTTTAACCTGGATGCACACCGCAATCAATCTTATGGAGGTCTCACTTGTCATTTGCAGCTCACCCCAATTGTAAGAACAGGGAAGGAGAGTATACGGCCCGGAAGGGCCTGGTATGTGTGGAGTGTGAGCCTGCATTAATACTGGTTGAAGTATATTTCAAGGTGCAGCATAATACATAGATCTGCAGCAGTGGCCAGTGAAGGGAGTAGTAGAAGCAGGGATCTGCTGAAGCCGCTATCCACACAGCGTGGCTTCGGCTGGGGGGCACTAAAAGAAGGGAGCCATCAGCGCCAATATAAATTAAGTATGTTTAAAAACTGAATAATTGTACCAGAGCATTTCTGGTGCATTTATTTGCTGTTTTAAAAATTGATCCTGGCCATACACTAGAGCGTTTATGGGCCGATAATTGGATGATAGGGCTAATAATTGCTCTCGTGTATGGCCAGCTTTACATTGTTGAACTGATTTTTTAAATTTCTTGGAACTCTAAAGGTTACATTAAAAATGTGCATGACAGAATACGTATTTCATATCTGCAATAAACATCAATGACAGGTGTATTTGATATTAGTAAGATGAGGGCTAAGGCTGGCAATATCTTCCAAGGTCATTATTACAATGGTAACTTTCAAGGCATGCTGTAATGATAACGCTTTTTATATGATTGTTCTTTTATGGGCTGTTTCCAGGACATTAATATTCCATGTGCAAAACTGGTCATGAATAGCTTCGTTTGTGATTAACATTAAATCAAGCACAATCTTTCTCCATTTTATGCATCAGGGAACAAAGCTCAATTGACTTTTAATATTTCAAAGCTCTGGTGACACTTTGAGAAGGTTTGCGTGTATAGTATTCATTTTGGCTTCATATAATACGTTAATAAGAAAGCTGTAGTTGAGAACATAAGGCAGTGACCAAATAATTTACAGCTCATCTAAACATAATGGTTCTCTAGCCAGTTCACAAAGTAAAACAAAATAGAAAAGTTTCTCTACAGAATTAGGGGGTCACCAAAGGTCATACATCTAAGACTCAATGCAATAAACACTGGCCTTGGTCTCAAAGGGAACTTATTTACCTAGTCTGTGGTTCAGAAAATCTCTGCATTAGGAAAACTGGTCCTGCATAAGTGGGAATGACCATAAACTTACTGATTGTGCCTCACCTCACATGGGGCTAGACCATGTGACAGTGTTGATAATGTTGATAATGTGCCTTTCTAATGGTTATTTCTGCCTGTTTGAAATTTGTTTCCTTCCCTCCTTCACATATTGGTTAGGAGATAGTTACTAATGTGTCTTTTTTTCATTTTCCAGGTTGGTGGTAGTTGTGGGAATGTTGCCAAAGAATTTTGGTACAGAGATTATGTGGGAAGAAATATCTGTACATCAGAGATGCACAATTCTAGCGAAAACGAGGCTGCTTGTCTTTTAAATCCCAATTCAGTTGTCCGTGCCTTTGGGGAGACGGTGTAAGCATCTATTATCAAAGTAGTCATGTGACTGCAACCATATTGGTATCAGTCAACTCAGCATCTCCTGGGCTTTATAACTATGGCTGTCAGTCAACAGGTATGATTCATACCTTTATTCAGCGATCTGATATTATGTGATTGAATGTGGGTTTTTCAAAAGGGCCATTCTCTCCCAGCCAGTTCTGAACTGACTGGGAAACCAAACTGACTGGGAAACCAAATCGATCCCCAGCAGACTGAAGATGCTGCACCGAAAGATGATAAATTTATTCCCAACCCTTACACTAATCCATACCCTAACCCTCCCCTTCCATTACCCTAACCCTACCCTACCTTCCCCGCAGCCTGACCCTAACCTTCCCTTCCCTGTAACCTGACTCTAAGACTCTCCTCCCACAGCCTAACCCTAAGTCTCCCCTCCTCTCAGCCTAACCCTAAGACTCCTGTCCTCTCAGCCTAACCCTAAGACTACCCTCCCAGCAGCCTAACACTAAGACTCTGATTCCAACACACTAACCCTAAGACTCCCGTACCCGCAAGTAGTGCCTAACCCTAAAAGTCCTTAAAGAGGTTACCCTCCGAGGGCTTCCGGTTCCGGCTGAGATGTGAGCAGCCGTGCGCGTCCTGAGCTCCGTCTTACCAGCCTCCATTGTGACCTCTAACCCTGCAAGTATCGGCGGTACACAGGCAGCGGTGACCCACTTTTACCCCAGCGATACTCCGGACGCCGATGGACAGGTTCTTTCAGCCTGTCATGCCAGCCAAGCAGCATAAGCAGAGAGGAGAAGCGCCTCGTGCGGGATCCAAGATGGCGGCGACGGCGGGCGCGAAACAGGCAGGCTCTGATCTCCCTGCATCACTCTCAAGCAGCCCGCTTATTGTGCCCTCAGAGCTCTCCCCCAGCTCCCCAGGACCCTCAATCTCCTCTACAGCAGCTGCCTGTGCCCCTGTCTCATATGCGGAGGTGGTACAGGCGATCACCACAACCATGACACCACTGATGCAGGCACAGGCCCAGCAACTCACTGCAGCTATACAGGATGTCAAAGAGCAAATGGTGCAGGTCTCCCAGAAATTGCTTCACATGGAGAAAAGAGTTGGTGAGTCGTTCCAAGATATATCTATATTGAAAAAACGTACTGATCTATTATATAAGGACCGCAAAGCCATTCTGCATAAACTTGATGACCTAGAAAATAGGTCCAGGAGAAATAACCTACGCATAATCGGTCTTCCTGAATCTCTTAAAGGCACAGCCCTTAATGAATTTCTCACCACCACTTTACCTATCCTGCTCAAAGCGGAGGATCACTGTCCTGCTTTGGTTATCGAGCGGGCGCATCGTATAGGCCCCCCAAGAAACAATCCGAAAGCCAGGCCGCGTCCAGTAATATTCCGCTGCCTTAATTATCAGCACAAAGCCGCTCTCTGGGCAGCCAGCAAGCAAAGTAATGGCCTCGCATGGCAAGGACATCAACTGAGGCTCTTTCAAGACTACTCTATTGAAGTTACTAGGGCTAGAAAAGAATTCTCTGAAATATGCACTAGCCTTGCTAAAGCTGGACGGAAGTTCGCCCTCATTTATCCAGCCCGTCTTCGGATCTTCCATGGCTCGGAGTTTCAAGACTTCTTAACACCTCAAGATGCCAAGACTTACCTACTGGACCTACCCTCTTCACCATCAGCCGGAGATGCCCCCGGCGGTGACTGATAAGTATGGTGGCCCTTACTTACCCCGATCTGCAGTTTATTAAGCCTTCCAAGGAGGCTGGTATTCAGTGATGGCTCTGGAAGCGGAGTCCAGGACTAGTTCACTTTCTGAACTTTTGACTTTATTTCCCGGTTGCCTAATTAGCCCAACATGGCCGAGGTTGGGGTACGATTCCCTCCTCCTCTTACTCCTGACACCCCTAGCAAGACTCTTGCTGTCCCCCCACACCCATTTGGTTTTGTTGTATTCATATATTTGTGTTTGTTTTGCTCGTTTTGCTATTTGCATGTTGTTTTTCTATTTGTTTCTAGGCTGGTCTGTTCAATACAAAATATGGGACAACTGGGATGTTGGTATAGGCACGGAATCCCACTTTTAGCTTCTTACCTTCTCCACCTCCTTATAATGGATTACTTGTCCCTCCAGTATTTGTCCAACACGTGGGGACTGTGATGTCGGTAAAGTTGGCAACATGGAATGTAGGGGGCATACACTCCCCCATAAAACGCAGCAGAATTCTAGCCTATGTCCGAAAATTGGATATAGATTTGATTGCTTTGCAAGAGACCCACCTGTTGGACCCAGAAATTGCTAAAGTGAACATGATGGGTTATCGGGTCTTAGCTTCTGCCCCTTACTCTACCAGGGCTAGGGGGGTGGCTGTACTGGGACGCAGGGGTCTTGCATGTGATATACGCACGCATTATATTGATAAAGATGGAAGATGTATAATTTTAGAGGTTACGCTTAAGGCTACTAAATATGTTATTTGCAATATCTATGCTCCCAATCAGTATAACTATTCTTTTTTCCAAAAGCTGCTGTCGCGACTGTATGTGTTTATGGATGCTTACCTTATAGTTTGTGGGGACTTTAATCTGGTCTCATCCCCAAAACTAGACAGGCAAGTTCCCCCAAAACAAAACAAAGGCTCCCCCAAGCTTGGTATCCCCTTCATCTCTAAATGTCTACATCTGGTGGACATATGGAGGGCTCGACATCCTTCGACACGCTCTTACTCTTGCCTATCAGCAGCTCATAATACCTTGATTATATCCTTTTGGCTAGGACATTGCTGTCCAGGGCTCTCGCCACAGATATGGAACCCATTACAATATCTGACCATGCAGTCGTGTGGGTCAGGATTGAGGGTGCCCCGGCGGGAGGGCCACCTATCCACTGGCGATTCCCAACCTATCTCACTAATTCCATTAAATTCAGGGACATGCTGAGAGCGGAATGGGTGAATTATAAAGACATCAACAAGGACCATATTTCCCATCCCCCAGTGTTCTGGCAAGCCTTTAAGGCTGTGATTCGTGGGTCTATTATTTCATTTATCTCTGCTAATAATAAAAATACTAACAAGCATTACGCAGAAGCCCAACATAATCTTACGTCCAGTTTTCAGCGGTACACATCCAACCCTACTAGGGCCTCCTTATCTGCGTATAAAGTATGTAAAACACAGTTTGAGGGAGTTCTCCAAAAAATAGGGGATCGTTATCGAGCCAATTGTAAATTCAAATATCACAAATGGGGAAACAGGACAGGGCGTCTTCTCTCCAATCTGTTGAGAGGAGACCAAAAGCCAAATGTTATAGAGTCCATACAAACCCCAGAAGGTATATTAGTGCAGGAGGGTTCGGAAATTGTCACGACTTTTAAACAATTTTATAGCGCATTATATATGCAGGATTCCATTCACGTAGCTAATAAGCAACGATTTTGGAATGACATCACTGTCCCCAAGATATCACTGGCCCAGGCAGCGATCCTGACTCTCCCTATTTCCCTGGCAGAGGTCCAGCAATCTATCAAAGACTTGAAGCCCCTAAAAGCCCCAGGCCCAGATGGCCTTAGTGGGGAGTTTTACCGGATCTTAGCACCCTATATCGGAGAAACACTCCAGTCCCTATTCAATACCATACTAGAGTCCCATAGTATTCCTTCCTACTTTAACGCTGTTATAATAAAAATACTTCCCAAGCCAGGCAGAGACCCAATACTACCAGCATCGTACAGACCAATATCACTCCTCAACGTGGATTATAAAATCCTCACAAAAATTTTAACTGAACGCCTCAAGCGTATTCTCCCACATATTATTCACCCCGATCAAACGGGATTCATTCCCGGAAGACATTCTGTAATTAATATTAGGAAGGTCCTGTCAGTTATTTCTCATGTTGAAACTGTTGGTTTAGATACTCCTGGCCTGATACTTTCGTTGGACGCCGAAAAGGCGTTCGACTTAGTAACCTGGGACCATCTTCATGAAACTCTAGGGCAATTTGGCTTTCCTGACAAATTTTTATTACTATTACAAGCTTTATATTCCAACCCCTATACTCAAATCATTACCAACGGCCACATTTCTTCCCCTTTTTGTATCCAGAGGGGCACCAGGCAGGGGTGCCCATTGTCGCCCCTGCTTTTTGCCCTGGCTCTTGAACCATTGGCTATAACCCTTAGGAAGTCCATAATGTTTAAAGGCATTAGCATTGGTAACCATGAACTAAAGGTATCTTTATTCGCAGACGATATGCTGCTCTTTGTGACAGATCCCGTTCGATCTATCCCAGCTATTTTGGAAATTTTACAGATGTTTGGGTCTTTTGCTGGGTATAGAATCAACCTTAGTAAATCTGAGGCTTTGATTCTAACGGGGGACTCGGATGGTGAGATCACTAACTTTATCAAACATACTTTTGCAATCGCCTCGGAAAAGTTTAAATACCTGGGTGTTCAGATACCTTTAAAGACCAGTGATTTATATAAGTTTAACTACTCCCCGGTCCTTAAGAAGATTGGCTCTATGTTGAAGGGTTGGATGTCTCTTCCGCTATCTGTACTGGGCAGGTCGGCGGTGATTAAGGGGGTCGTATATCCTAAGCTTACCTATCTTATCCAAATATTACCGATCCTTTTGTCTCAGGTGGACATGGAGGAATGTACTAAATTATTCACAAAATTTATCTGGCAAAATAAAAAACCCCGGATTGCTAGGACCAGGCTCCAACTGAAAAGAGACTGTGGAGGCTTGGGCTTTCCCGATATATGGGCCTTCTCTTGTGGGTCCCACTTTAGATATGCATCTGACTGGTTATTCCACAGAGA
>WWET01003808.1:0-13762 GCA_011038615.1 Limnodynastes dumerilii | reverse complement strand
GGCTCTCCATTTACTCTTACCCCTGAAATGAGAAGGGTGATTTCATACACAATTTCATCTATTCAAACTAAGTTTTGTGACTAATAGCCTTGATATGAAAGCCAAGCAAGTATAATTATCAAAGCATAAAGAAAAGAGCCTCTAATTCCGCACAGTATCAATGATTCCACAATACTCCTGGCAGATAATTAACTCTTAGCTGAGGCCAGTGTCTCTCTGACACTCCCTCTAAATTATCTTCTCTTAAATGTTCTCTCAACCTTCACTTTGTTTAAACCCTTCCCCAGAATTCCTTTTCCAAGTGCACCCCTGCTGGGCTGAGCAGTAATAAGCAGGCAGTCTGAAGGAAACAGTAAGGACTGACAAGTAATATTTCTTGGGTATAAGAGAGTAAACTTTTATTTTGTTTCCCTTACATTCCTCCCCCTAATATTAGTCCTCACAGATTGGGGTCAAATATCTCAAATATAGAGATGTGGAACAATGAATCTGGCTCCTGCTGGCAAGAAGTCCACCTGCATTTCCATGTTCTAGACCTTTTTTGTGAGATCAGGTTGGATACTACCTCCTCCAGCCCAGTAACCAAGGTACATCATCTTTGACATACGGTATTTGTCTGGTTTTATCATCAGTCCTGCTTGAAAAATCCTTTCTAACACCTGTGCTACATTGCTACATGTTGGATATGCTCTTCCCAGGTCTCACTAAAGATGACTATAGCATCCAGTTATGCCTGGGCAAACTCCTGACCATTGTCAGTAGACATTTTACCATGTGCTGAAAGGTAGCTTGTTACGACTGCATACTGCACAACTGTACACTGAAACAGTCCAAACAGAGTCATGTGCACTCACTGCTTCTGTGCCTCCCTGGTGGCCTATTGGCTGTTACGTAAGACAATAAACCCTAGTGCCAGCATTTCTTCAACTTATTTTTTCATCATGGAAAGCACCTGTGGTTTCACCCAGTGTGAGGATGACAAATAGATTTAGTCTCTCTGGGGTCTACATGATGAAATACAACATAAGTCTGCCCTGTCATGATGGTTACTTGGGCTTTTTTACCCCTAACACTTGCTGCATCTACTAGAGCTTAATTGTCATCAACTGCAATCCTATAGGCACTATATTCACCCCCAAGTCTTTTTTGTGACTGATAGGATTTCTGGGAAGGGATCTATCTTCAGGGCAATCTATGTGTGGGCAACAGATTGCAACAGAAGCTCCTTCCCAGGGTATGTAAGCATTTAATCTATTTATATGGAAGTTGCTAGATTAGTTCCCTGGTTTATCTAGGGCAATGGCATAATCTGCCTTTGCCCTGTCTTTCAAGTATGATGTGGGATTCTGCCCATGATACCTTAAGTTTTTGTTTCCCGGTGGGTACTCATGCCATCGGATGCCCTACCATAATTATGTCATGATCACTGGATCTTATTGATAGTTTATTTTCCTTTTGTTGATCACATGTTCTCTCTTCTGTTCACTTGTACTTCCTGGGGTTCCCTCTCAGGCGTATCTGATAATCAGGCACAGATCTTCCATTCCACTGCTGGACTTGCTTGTCAGGTTCTTGTATTTAAACCTCGTTTTTTAGATCATCCAGTGTCAGAGGACAGCTCTCTATTCTGCTGACTCTGTGTCCTTGAGCCGTATAAAGAGTACCGGACGTATAACATATACGTCCGGTGTTTAGCGATTTTTACTACTGTGCATGCATAGTCATTTTTTTACGTATCTTTTTCTTACGTAGATTGCGTAAATGTGGCCCTTGAGTGTGCTTGTGTGCTGCTGACTCCATTGATCTCGTTGCATGTTATATCAGAGTTTGACTGAAATTTCTTCATGTTCCCTGTCTGTCCGGTAATTGTTACTGCCATTGCTGGACTCAACTACTCATGGTCTGTTTCTCTATACCTGTTCCCTGAAATCCCTGCTGTCAGGATCGATTTACTTGCTCCTGGTCATCGCCTCTGTCTCACCATTCACAAGTGTCTGTGCACTTGTCCTGCTACTTGCCAGCAGCCAAGTCCATCCCCACCATCAAGGGCTGTGGTGAATACCTGACTTGTAGTTAGATTTCGTACCTATGGACAATGTAGTTCTTTTTTTGGACAAACATTGAAAACAGCGAAGGACACTTTCATGCTCTCTTTAGTCATAGTTTTGGTGCTGTCGATTTTGTGTGTGTTTCTTGGTGAGCAATAACTGGTGAGCACATAGACCATTCAAATTAATTCCACAATGTCGGGAGTAGCTCCTCTTGAAATTGGGTCCCTTGATATATCACACCAAATCGTCAGCTTTTCCATTTTGCAGGATGTTGCAGCTGCCGGGGTGTTCATCACCCTGATTCCATTACAGGATTTCTCTGACGGTCTTGCACCATGTTCACAAACAAATAAAAAACTATATGCAGCAGGTTACCACCTTGGTGAGGTCATTTTTAAAGGCCTAATGATCACTTGCTGAGCAATTGTCAGTGATTTCATCAAACTCTTCCCTCACAACCATCTCTATTTTCTCTGTTGAGTTTTGACCCATTCTTCAGTGAGTTTCAAACTCAACCCTTAGTAAATCCAATGATTTGTATGTTCTGAATGTAAAAAATCACCAGAGAGAGTTGAACTACGGTGAGTTTAAAAATCCATCATCTCCATTAGTAAATACGGCCAGTTTAAACTCGCCGATAAATACAAGCAATCTTTGACGAATTTCACAAACCTTTAGTAAATCTGTTTTTTTGTGTTTTTATACAACAATTGTTTAGGGGCTGATCAGTGGTTGTTAATTAACTTTATGAACCTAACAACCTACGTGTAATTCACAGTAAATAAAAATATCCACATTTAACTATAATTCCTGTAGCTGGGGGTTGGGTTTGCTTGATTATTTACTATTTGTGAATCGCTAATAGAAGAAAAAAAGCAATTTGGCAATTTAAATGGGCGCAAATTTAGTGATAATAATCAAATAAGAGAATGAAGATAAAAAATAAAATAAAAAATGGAAAATAAAAAATGTGCAAAAAGGTAATCTTAATAAATAATAATAAATAATAAATATCTTAATAAATAAATAACTTCTTAATAAATAAATGTCCTCTAATCATAAATCGTTAAATCATCGTTTCACGATTCAGAGTCTATTGAGCAAATAATTCCCAGAAAACACAGGTCCTCTCCTTCTCCTTATAAATAAGGAGTCTAATGGTTCTGGGTCTAATGGAAAAAATACCCGAATGGGACACGTCTCCCAATGACAAAACAAAAGTCTCACGATTCTGAAGTCCTGTCACAAATTAAAAAATATATAAAACCCGTACCAGTTGCAAATACAATATAGAATCAACTCCTTAGATTGCCTAATTGCCTGAGATAGTTATGTAGATCACACAACTATACCAGACATGTATGATTTAATTAGTCAATTTACATTATATATATATTATATTTATCATTTTCTACCAATAATATAAATACCCCTTAATTGATAATTCACGAGTCAATATTTAATAACTTGAAATTAACTATATGAAAAAATGGGAGAGAAGAACATTTATATGAAGTGTATTTCTTGGGTATATATTCAATTAATAGTGAGAGTTAACCTTTCATTGATCCCTTATTTGTATTGCTGTATAGATATATAACAATATATTTATTCATATTATTTTCATTTTTTTAAATTACTTGTTTTATATTTAGACTGGGTGTTTTTAAAGTATTTTCCTTTTGTCCAATTATTAAACAATATTTACTACATAAGTGACTATATAAGTGGTCACTAATCAATAAAAACCCTACAATTGGTAGGAGGTACTATAAAAACCAATATGGACAAGGAATCATCACTTCCCTGATAAAATCAATTTTTAATTGAAGAAACGCGTCAATTTATGGTATCACCAATGAGAGACATTTATTGAATCCTCCTATTTTCATCATACAGCCTTGGTCGTGTATTGCACATTGCCATCTTCCCACGTAGGAGCCAATCACCATATCCAGGATTGTAGCATATTGACACTGCACCTGAGACGAAAAGCCCCTGTGAGTCACTAGCTCAACATGTGCTGCAGACGCTCTGCGTCCTCCGGTCAATATCACCGGCGTCCTTCAGCCTGCATCTTCAGTTGTTCGACCAGACCTGGAGAGTAAGCACATTCAGTTGGAGCTACTTCTATCCACACGTGCAAACTGTGAGTGAACACATTGCCTACAAGGTGCTATCCTCATCATCTTCTCGGTGGATTCCTCTCTCCTACAATTGTATAGAAAAGAGTGGTGCTACTATCTGATATTTACATTGTTCAACTGGAGTGGTGAGATTGTATCACATTGACTATTATTTATGTGAGAATTCTATACATAATATCTTTAAATGCTACACAGTGTATAAATAGACATTTTCACCAATCAATCAATACACTGTATCTTCTACATTCTATGTGCAAAAATCCTACGGTGGATACAAAATTGGATACAATAGCCATATAATTATTTAATCACCAAGGATTCAAATGACATTGCATATCCAGGATATTATGGTTTAAAAAAAAAAAAAGTTGGGCCATAGTACCTTAAATCCTCCACGTATATGTATACATATTTTCTGCTATAGTTATCAGATATATATCTCCTAAAATGGGAGTCAAAACGATCTTGCTTTAAGAGAGAACTGTTCCTCTTGATAAAGTTAAACATTTGTTTACATTTTTTAACTTATATTTCATTAAGTCAAACAGACACAGAGTACATGGAGGCTAAACCAGTTTATGTCCAAAGCGTAAGAAAAACAGCGTCAACTCTAATACTGTTTGCAACAGATGAAATATGACTTCCCTGCAATCACCATGGTTTAGCCCAGGATTAACTTTCCTCTACTAATTTCAATCTCCTTCTTAAGTCTGAATCAGGCCCAACAACCCTGATTCAGAGTTTGAAAATAAGAAAGGAAAGTTATATCTGAGCTAAACCATGTTGATTTCAGGAGAGTCAAATTTAATCTGTTGCAAACAGTATTAGAGATGAGAGGTGATGTTTCCTAGTACAAGTCTAAATAACAGTGTAATAGTAACGCTGGTCAGTATCTGTGTAATAATATAATAATAATAATAATAATAATAATAATAATAATAATAATATAGTATTAGAGATGAGAGGTGGTAAATAACAGTGTAATAGTAATGCTGGTTACTCTGTATGCAATAAGCAAAAGCAAAGTATTCTCCCTGCATGCATAAAATAACATTTATTTGACTTCTCTGAAATTAACATGGTTTTGCCCAGGTGCTACTTTCCTCTCTTTTTTTTTTAAACACATACATTGAAGGGTGATAAGAGAATTTGGAGTGCACCACTGCATTTGTAATGTTCAATTATCAATTGTCTAAATAAAGATGACGACTCTTCTTCAGCCATAGACTAATGGTCAATAGTACACATGTTTCTCAAAAATATATATACATTTTAAAAAATAATTTGATTTATTGCTTTATTGACTGTTACATGTAATTTTTAGCAGATCTTGGATGCAAATGATTGAACACAATTTACTGTTTGCTTTCTTAACTAAAACTCCTTTGTCCCTTACAATCTCTGTTTAACATAATATTCTAGTGACAGGAGGCTTGAGTCCATTGTTAAACACAGTAATATGATAAAATGTTATCCACTTGTGTGTATGGCTAACCTTAATATAGTTATTATTGAAGCTATTGATATCTTTACACCTAGTTTATTGCCACATATTATTTTAGCCATTTTAACCTATTAAACTTAACAACCCAGAAATCTCCATAAAAATGTTTTGAATAAAAAAAAAAATGGAAGAATCCGTTCCCCCTTAAAATACGCCCAGGTCCTACAGGATAATTTTGAATATTCAGTAACAATGAATTATTTTTGTTCTGTTTATTGCTTTTTTACGTTAGTTAATGTTTTACAGATTACAAATTGCTCACATAAAGGTTTTTTTTTTGCTTTCTTTAGATTTCACTGAGAAATAATCAGACTATAGCATGGTTGCCGACTTTTGGCAGCTTCCCTCCGGGAGATCCCGGAGAGAAACTAGCGACGCATGAGGGGGGTGGGGCTTAATGACGCGGGTTGTGCAAATTGTGTCATTAGGCTCTGCCCCCTGGCTCATACTGCCCCTTTTTTTTATTGAAATAGGGGTCGGGACAGGGCTTGATGACGCAAATTGTGTCATCAAGTCCCTTACTGTGCCTAGCAACACTAGTATACTATATACACAGAGATCATTATACAGTATATATATAGTATACTAGTGTTGCTAGGCAGGGGGGCAGGACTTGAGGCCGTGGTTTCAGTGAAACCACGGGCCTCAAGTCACTTGCGGGAGATTTGCTGGCTCTCCCGGGATACCGGGAGTACTGCCGAATTTCGGGAGTCTCCCGGACATTCCGGGAGAGTCGGCAACCCTGGACTATAGTGACAGCTTTTATTATATAAATCTTTAATACCTTTGTAGTTTAATGCTCTAATACAGTAAATATCTTAATTTTTGCAGACAAACCAAAGTATTGCAAACTCTATGAAAACATTGTGAAGTAAAAAAAATGTAAAATCTGTGACCATTAATATAATGTAAAATACACTCAGATCGTGCAACAATCATACTATAAATCATATCATATTATAATATGAATATTCAGTTACAGTTAGTTTACAGTGCTTTGTATATTGTTTATTGCTTTTTGCCTTTAGTTAAAGTTCCATGATATACAATTTGGGCCTGGTCCAGAGTTACACTGGGCCGCTGGCCGTAAGTATGACCAGCATAGCTCTGGTGCACTCACCCGACACTCCCCCTGTGGCCGGCATAATTACCCACTGTTACGCCGGCTGAAGGCTACCTTAACTTTAGCCAGCGTAACTGTAGATAATTACACCAGCCACAGGGTCGTATCTGGTCTAACCCGCCCTCCCTCCCTCATTTACTTACCTTCCCCCGCCTTCCTTCCATAACGGTTGCGTAGTTACGGAGATGAATGCCCCCCCTCGCCGTAACTATGCAACAGTTAGGGACGCCTGATCCTAAGGATCGGGCTTCCCTAAATAAGCCGGGCAACATCTGCCCGGCGCATGCGCAGATCGGCAGAAATGTTGTTCTTATAGATACGCCCGTAGGTCTGGATCAGCCCCTTTGAACCAATAAACCTTTCTTTGCTTTCTTTAGATATCACAGAGAAATAACCAGACTGTGGTGACAACCTTTTTCCTCTTGGGGTTTAAGGGGACCCAAAACATCAGGTTTTTACTCTTTAATCTCTTCCTTGTGATTTACTGTGTGACCATATTTGGAAATATTCTGATCATCACTCTGGTGTCCTACAACAAAAACCTTCATTTCCCTATGTACTTCTTCATAACACAACTATCCATAAATGATATCTTTTTAATCACAGATGTTGTCCCTAACTTGCTTCATATTTTATTGAACAATGGAGAAGCCATTAGTTTTATTGGTTGTATCACACAGTTATATTTCTTCTGTGCCTCAGAAACATGTGAGAGTCTTTTCCTCACAGTGATGTCCTATGACAGATATTTGGCCATCTGTCACCCTCTGCGTTATACTACTCTAATGAATTGCACCCATTGCATGAAACTGGCCGTAGATTCTTGGCTGTTGAGTTTTTCTATTATATTGATTTACACAATAACAACATCAATGCTACAATTTTGTGGACCAAACATTATTGACCATTTCTTTTGTGATCTTGTTCCTCTACTAGAAATTTCTTGTTCACAGACAAATATTGTTCAGGTAGAAATCACCATACTAAGTGCTCCAATGATTATTGTCCCATGTATAATAATCATTGTGTCTTATGTTAATATCCTTTTATCCATTGTTAGGACTCCATCTAATGCTAGTAGACAGAAAGCCTTCTCCACCTGCAGCTCCCATCTGACTGTGGTCTTCATATTTTACTGGATACTGTTGAGTGTTTATGTTCTGCCAACAAAAGGACAGTCAGTTAGTGTAAGTAAAATTGTATCACTCGCCTACACGGTGGGGACACCTTTATTAAATCCCATTATATACACTCTCAGAAATAAGGATATTAAAAATGCTTTTAAGAAAATGTTTAATACAATATATAGATAATATGTTCTTTTGTTGACTGATGACTCATTTGTATCTCTTTTATATAAATACTAGTTTATAGCCTGTCAAAATGACAGGAAAAATGTGTCCAGCCATCCATTAATACCCCTTTATATTTGTGTCCAGGCTCCAATTCTTCCCCTTTTATGTGTGTCCAGCTTCCATATTTAACCCTTCAGTTTGCACAGCCTCCATTTCTTCCCCTTCAGTGTGTTCATTCTCCATATCTGCCCCTTCTGTTTGTCCAGCCTCCATACCTGCCCCTTCTGTGTGTCCAGAATCCATATCTACCCCTTCTGTGTGTCCAGCCTTTATATTTGCCCCTTCAGTGTATCAGGCCAACATATCTGCCCCTTAAGAGTGTCCAGTCTCCATATCTACCCCTTCAGTTTGTCCAGCTTCCATATCTGCCCCTTTTCTGTGTCCAGACTCCATATCTGCCTCTTCTGTATGTCCAGCCCCCATATCTGCCCCTTTAGTATATCCAGTCTCTATATTTGCAACTTTAGTGTGTCTATCCCCCATATATGTCCCTTCTGTGTGTCCAGTACCCATATCTGCCCCTTCAGTGTGTCCAGCCTCCATATCTGCCTCTTTTATGTGCCATATATTTGCCCCTTCAGTGTGTCCAGCCTGTCTAGACAGTCCTCTGACTGCTATCTTCAGCCACTGTCTTCTGCTCTCTCTTCCACTCTCTGTTATTAGCGCTCTAATGATGGCAGTGTTCATAACGGGCTTTCAGTTACCACTGACAGTAAGAATTTAGGGCGGTATTCAAACTCCTGTTTGCAAACGCAATCGCAAATATACGCACGCACGTAGCAAGGAACACCCACCAAAATCCCACCACGATAGACGACCTCTATCTTTCTGTGTGCAGTCCCATGCGTATGTGTCCTCCGTACGTGTGTATCATGATAATTGTGCCCATTTTCCTTCATTCAAATGCATCACCCCGCCCATTTTCACTTAAATTCTCCTGTGCGTATATTTGCGTCGCATATCTGGACGTATGTACCCACGTGCGTATCATATGTCCATCCATAAGGCACTTCCACCCATATAGTCTATGTCAACCACGTACAAAACGTTGCTACGCATGCGCAGTTGAAACGTACCTAAAAATACGAACAGGAGTCGCCGTGAAAGCGGAAGTCTGAATACGGCCTGTAGTTCCCATGAGCTGTAGCGATGCAAGAGTGGGGTTGGTACTGCAAATGTGAATAAGGATGAGGAGCAGAATGGTTTTTTAACATATAGATAATAAAAGATTAATCAGAATAACTATGATAATCTAATATTTTAAAAAAAAATGCAATAATAGTTCTCTAATGGTTTTGGGTGCAATTTTCAGATTGTTTGACAGGTTGTTAATTAATTCCAATCTGGAATTTGATTGGACTTTCTTCAATAATGACTACTTTCTGGCCATCCACCATACTATCCCATTATGTGCAGACCTATTGGTCTTTGGTTGCTTTGTATCTCCTTTATATTACTACTATACTACTTGGCCGTACTGTTGCTTCTTGCACAAGTCTATGTACCCATCACATGTTAAATATGTCCTCACACAACCAAGTTCAGTGAGATCACATCAATGGAATTCAGTGAGGTTGTTCTCGGACCTCCCCAAATTTAGAACCGTGGAACTGATTGGATATGTGCAGAAAAGCCCTCTGTCCACGCCCACACAGAGCCAACAGAGTCTCTCTGGCAACTTTGAATCTGGCGCGTGCATGCGCCAATGTTACATGTCAAATAAATTTACGCAACAGACTTGAGTAAGTTCCCTTACACACATATTTGTGAATCAGGCCTGTGTTTGGCAATTGGATTTAGGGTTCCAGCACTGTCATGCTAGCTAAAGTGGCTCTTTTCTGGGGAATCCAACAATGTGGCAAACTCCAGTAAAAATTCACAAAATAATTAACAAGATAAATAATAAAATTATTTGAATAAACAATCAAGACAACATGATGCAAATAAAGGGTGCATTTTGTTGAGTAAAATGCACATATTCACCTTTTTTTCTTAAGTTTTCAGCAATTTAAAACATTTCTGTGTTTTATTTTACAGATAGAACAGTATAGTTTGTTACTGGTTTATGGCAGTGTGCTGGGGCAATTTTTCCCTTTGTTTCTGTGGCTAGCAGGTTAACCCCTGCCTTTCATGCACCTGTTTAACATTCACTTAATAAATTGATTGAGCAGCTTCCATTCTGGTTTTATCTATAAGGGGACGTTAGGATACGATTATTAGAATTGGAAAACTTGCATGCACATCGCTTTCACAGGACGAATCATGATCCTCTTGATCCAGAATCCTCTGGATTCCAGAATAGCGTTTTTTTATGTCATATTTTGTAATAACCTGCTAAGTGTGTGATATCACTTTTGGAATATTTACTTTGCTTAGCAGACATTTGATATTTCAAAACTATGGTTCCCAGAAGCCAGTGGTCTTTAAAAGAATAGAGAAATAAAGTTGGTAAAAGACAATGGTGGTAAAGATAGAAGGAGGAGGATAGAGAGGATTAGAAATGAAAATTCATCTCAGGGTAGAAGGAAAGATAACTGGTTGAAGAGAGACTCACAGAATCAGACATTATAAATAGATGTGTGAGCTATGCAGTAACTTTACCAAGATACACATTTTACAAATAAAGAACCTAATCCACGATTTTTCTTGGTGTAAGTACAATGGGTCTGATTCATAATTATGGATGGAAGGGGATTTACAAAAGTTCCCTTCACATGTAATATGAGGGCACCATGAACTTCCGTGAATGTAATTTCCGCATGCCTAAACTTTGGTGTACAGGGGGTGGGTTTCCGCACTGAACTCCATAAGAAGGAGGGGAGTGCTTCCCTCCTCAATACTTTATTATTATTATTATTATTATTATTATTATTATTATTATTATTATTATTATTATTATTATTATTATTATTATTATTATTATTATTATTATTATTATTATTATTATTATTATTATTATTATTATTATTATTATTATTATTATTATTATTATTATTATTATTATTATTATTATTATTATTATTATTATTATTATTATTATTATTATTATTATTATTATTATTATTATTATTATTATTATTATTATTATTATTATTATTATTATTATTATTATTATTATTATTATTATTATTATTATTATTATTATTATTATTATTATTATTATTATTATTATTATTATTATTATTATTATTATTATTATTATTATTATTATTATTATTATTATTATTATTATTATTATTATTATTATTATTATTATTATTATTATTATTATTATTATTATTATTATTATTATTATTATTATTATTATTATTATTATTATTATTATTATTATTATTATTATTATTATTATTATTATTATTATTATTATTATTAAATACTTTATTATTATTATTATTATTATTATTATTATTATTATTATTATTATTATTATCATTAAAGCTTTTTTAAATAGTACTACTTGCTACTCACTGAGCCATCGTATTTCTCTTTACAGTTTTCCGTGTGTATGTACATTGCACTGAGATCTGAATCAGGCCCAATATTTTTTTACTCACTTTGTCCTCTGATGAAATCCTATGGATGAAACGCGTCAGAGTTTAATTTAATCACATTGTACCGCCTGCACCTTGCTATCTGTAGCGTTTTTACTATATCAAGCTATTTGGAGATCTATACTGGTCCCTTAGAGCTGCAGCGACACGGACCGCTTCTACTATTCTTGAAAGGGAGATTTGACTACCCCAGCATGGATGTAAGTAGTTATAACAGAGAGCCTACCGTGGATGTAAGCAACTAACACAGAGATCCGACTACCCCGCTGCGGATGTAAGGAGTCATAACAGAGAGCCTACTGTGGCTGTAAGCAACTATAACAGAAAGCCTGTTGTGGACACACATGATCATCACGGAGAGCGAGACATACTGCTTGTCCAGGAGAGAATAAGTATTATTCTTTTATTTCTTCTTGATTGGGTGCCATACCCCAAGCTCCACTACTTTGCCAACCTGTTTGTGCTGTGACTGTCGCTAAAAAGTATCTGCAAATATTCAAGTTGCGCTCCACATCTTCTTTCCTCCATCACGGCATCGTCTTAGGACGATCCGGTCACTAGGGGGCGCTGTTTTTATACTGCAGGTGATGTCAGAAACAGTAGAGGACTGACGTCACCTGTAGTATAAAAACAGTGCCCCCTAGCATATGGCCTTCTGTGGAAATACAATTCTACCTGGATTGTACTATAATAAAATGTTTGTAATTGTTAACCTAGTCCTATACTATTATAAAACATTGTAAAACATTGTTGAACATTGTAAAACATTGTTCTTTTTTTTAGTTGTTAGGACCAAAACCTATAAAGGTGCAAATATATATTGCAATATTAGTTAATGAATACTTTACAATGAATGTTACAATTCTCTTTTGCACCAGCAGTTTCAACAGCATCAAGTCCACGCCATCAACTATCCAGTTCCAGATGAGAATATTTGTCTTTGGTCTGTCACTTAGAACAGCAGAGAGTTAATCCAATTCAACTCAAAGCAAATTAAAGACATTGGGGTAGATCCTGAACTACGTGTGTGCGTACGTATTTTAGCGGTGCGTATTTTCGTACACGTAAGGTCAATACACTCCCCACGGCACACCCCTTGCACGGACGTATTTTGTCAAAGTACGCGACCCAAACCCTACCTTAACTTTTCCAAACGTAACAGCATACATCCGCTAACGGACGTACTGACTACGTGAACGTACGTAGCTTAGCACGCCCATACTGTACACTTTAAATACCACCCCCCGCCTACTTCACGTAAAACGCACGTATTGTTGACTAACGTAAATTTGACACGCCCACGCGTAAGTATTTACGTGAGGAATACGTGAATCCCCCATACGTCCAAAATTACGCAACGTGAATGTGCGTATTTTCTATGGTGCGCATGCGCAGTGCGCTCAAATCTGCGATTTTACGTCTCCGCCACGCGTAAAATCGCGGGGAAGTGTAGTTCTGGATCTACCCCATTGTTAGTTAGGAAAATATATTTTTTACATGCATACTTTATTTTAGCAATGTAGGGGTTAATGTATGTCTTGTGATTTTTTATTTATTTATTTTTTACACTGTACACGCAGCGCTGCATGATTACAAGTGTAACCATGTTGTGCTGATAGAATTACAAGGATCAACTTTGCTGATCCTTGTAGTTCCATTAGTACAGCATGGCAATGGCTTGCAGCCATGCAGCACTTAGGTTTGTTTCAATGTCAGGCGATTTGCTGCGATTAGTTAAAGGGCTAATTTCTAATGAAAATCACCGCGATTAAGCCCTTTAAACATCGCGGAGCATCGCCTGTGTTTGAAACAAATCGTGTGTTAATTAATTTGAAACATTTTTTTTTTAAATTGCGGCAATATCGCCGCGATGGGCCGCGATGTAAAATTGCATTAAAAAAATCGTCTTTAATGAATGAGGCCCAAAGACTGCTGTACCAACCTGACCTAGGAGATTATTGTGCTGTGAAATCACCTGCATACAGCTAGCTATACACGGCCCTACAGACTGGCTGCATAGCTGTCAGGTAT